>LDKF01000225.1:20358-101969 GCA_001026735.1 Rotylenchulus reniformis | reverse complement strand
TTCTAAAATCATACCCGGGTACCCGCGGGTACCCGGGTATTCGTGCAAAACCCTGGATAAGAGTATGTTGAGTACTGGAAAAACTCAAAAAGGCAAAATTTTTAAACATTTTATGCTTTTCTTTGGCCTAATTATTTAATCGAAATCACTTAAAAAATTTGTGCGAACATTTAGTAGAAATCAGATTTTCGACGCCATAAATCGAAAAAGACAAAAATTTTATATATAAATCGAGGATGTTCTACAAGATAGGATGGATACAATCTGAATAGTCATAACATGATATGTTTCCCGGTGCTTGGGTAGTTAAACTATCCAAGTAGTTGGGTAGTTGGGGCGTTAAAAACAGCCAAATGGGCCAATCTGGCCGAAAACTTTTTTCCAGCTTCATTTATTTCATCTTATGTTATTTTTAATTGCCAAAAAGTTGAAAATTTCCCCTTAAAAATATCCCCCGGAGATAGAGCATAAAATTCTGCACAATGTCTTTTTTATGCTTTCGGCCTAGCAAGTATTAAAAAAAAGTTTTCGGCCAGATTGGCACATGTGACGGTTTTTTAACGTCCTAGCACCATGATTCCATTGCCAATGAAGGGGGTTTTAAAAAATGGGAAGGGGAATTAAGGGCAAGGCAATTTTGGATAACCGCTTCCATTCCAGTGAATTAATTAATGCTTGGGTTTTTTTCCCACAGAAATAGGGATGGATCCCAGAAATCTGCCGATGATGATTCATAGAAATTGTTAAATTCTATGGGAAAGCGCCGTTTGATCACTGATGCTTTACTGAAAAAATATATTTAATTTTATTTGGAGTCAATGAAAATTGTATCAATAATAAAAAGCTATTGACCAAACATTTCTCAAAGAATTTAATTTCATACCAAACATTGATTGGTCTCAAAGGATTGAAATTTGAAAATTTGCTACGAACTTTAATAACTTATTACACATTTCTTAATTGTTTTCCTGATAAAAAAAGTTATGTTTCAACTATGGCTACGCACGGGGAGGGGTGGAGGGCAGCAAAACCCGGGGGAGGGGATATTTTTGGGTCCACCCCCCTCCGATCCCCGGCTCATACCCGGATTCGGGGATTAAAATACAGGTGCTAAGACCTTAAAAAACCGCCACGAGCTATAGTCAGGCCGCAAACTTTTTTTGAAGCTTACTAGGCCAAAAGTCTAAAAATTAATTGTGCAGAATTTTATGCTCTATTTCCGGTATTTTTAATCTCGAGATTTGACCAAAAAAATTCCGAAATATCCCAAAAAACCCTATTTTTCGGTATTTCGGGAAATTTCGAACTTTTTCTGGCGGTTTTTAGCGCCCCTCGTGGCGGTTTTTAGCGGTAATGATCTAGCACCGAAAATATAATACACCACCGGTTCATGGACAATACGCAGGTTCAATTCCCATCATCCCTAATTGTTAATTATCAATTTCCTTAGAAATACAAATAGATGGTGATAAAAAAATATAATCTTCATTATATGGATCTAAGTAATCATAAAATCTTTTTTAATTAGTATACCTAGTGAGTCATTACCTCACAAGTGCCAAAAAGTCGTTACCTCATTAGTATCAAAATGACATTAAGTACACTTAATAGGTGAAAAATAAATGAAACAAAAATTATATTGATATCTTAGTTCTACAATTTTTTGTTATTTTTTTTTTAAAAAAATAATTTTAAATTGTTTTGATTTTTTAAATTTTTGGGGATTTTTACAAATTATTGACTCCTAATTTCTATAAAAAGATTTCAATAAAAATTAATATTGGGTTGTAAGTAATTTCCGAATATTTCAAACTGATTTTCTCATTACTTTAAATAAAATTTTGTAAAATCTATCGCATGAGTATAATTATACTAATTATACTTAAGTATATAGAAAATATTTAATCAAAAGTTAATTTAATGATTTATACAAATTCGAATTGTATAAAAAGTTTATTTTCGCGATTTTTAAAAATAAATGTAAAATTTTTTATTATCAAAATACTGTACTTTAAGGTAATAATATAAGAAAAAAATTGGCTAATTTAAATCAAACAATAAAAAAATATAGGTAAATTTGCTTGAATATTAATCACTTTTTGGGGTCAGTGAATTTTGTACAATTATTGGATGAGCAAAATATTTGTATTAAATTATTTTTTCCCATCGGAATGATGATTGATCGGGCCATAAAAATCCCATTTGTAAGCATCATAATCGGCCGAAAATTGGGATTAAACCATATCAGAAAAGTGGTCAATGAAAAAATCCGTGTAAATAAGGAAAAATTTTTACAGAAAATAAAAATATACAAAAAAAATCATTTTTTTAAAGAAAAATTAGATAATTTTTATTTATTTATTTATTTATCCAATTAGAAGTGAAAAATATCGCCAACTTAAAGATTTCATTCGTACCATTTTTTGCTTCCTGATCTAATCCCTATGAAAAGGCAAAATAAAAATTATTTTTTTTCAAGAACCAATTTTGAGCTCATATTAAATGTGAAATTTAGTAAATGCATTTAAAACTTAAATTTATTGTTTTTTTATTATTTTAAAATTTGGCATATAGGTATTTTAAAGCGATGATCCCCAAATCCATGGGTCATCTGCACATTTTGACATCCTTCACCTTTTTGCTCATCTTTTACTTTGTTAAACAGCAAAATTGGTGGATCTACGATTATGAAATTCAAGGCTCAATCGGTGAAATTTCAGCAACCGGGAACAATTTTAAATTCTGAAGAAATTTTTTCAGAAAAATATCTAGAAAAATCAGAAATTGAGGACAAAGTCAACAATGAAAATGGGACGATGGAATGCAAATTACCAAAGGCAAGTCATTTTGCAGATGCATCAAATTTCATTTATCGTTTTCTACATATTTTTAAAATTATAGTGCTCCTTATCCTTAAATTTTCTAATTTACTTTCAAAAATATTGTTCGAGGAATTTCCGGAAAAAAGGAGTATAATCGCACTAAAAATTCCACCTTTAAACATGCGGATATTACTTATTAACTTATTTTTTATGCGGATCGTACCTTTTTAGAATGAGGAAAAATATATATAAAAAAATACATGTATACTGCGGTCGCCAAAGCAAGATCAATTTAAATCCATTTTTGAGGTCTGAATAGAACTTTGAAACGAAAAGTACAGTTTGGGTTATAACTCGGTTCAAATCAAACCTAGTGACACGAATTGGGTATGAAAAAATAGAGCTAATTATTATCTACATAATGAGCCTAAGCACACCCGAATTGGCCAAGTCTAGAAAAAGTTATGGCCAAAATAAGCACTCGTATGGCCAATTTACAAAAAATGCTCGCACGAATGATTATCTTGACCATAACTTTTTTTAGACTGGGTCATTTCGGATGAGCTTAGGCTCGTTTAGCTGCTAATAATTGCTCTATTTTTTCACACCAAATTCATTTCAATAGGTAGGTTTGATTTAAACCGAGTTATAACCCAAACTGTACTTTTCGTTTCAAAGTTCTATTCCGATCTCAAATGGATTTAAATTGATCTTGCTCTGGCGGCCGCAGAATAATAACATTCTTGGATGGGCGGCGACTTTGATGACACGCGCCAATTTTTAATTATATATTTTTGGTATAAAAAAACTAGGTAGTATCCCCAGGGCGCCTTTCTCAGGGAAGCTTCACTAGTTTTTAGTTTTCCAGAACTTCCCACGAAGTCTCTTTTGGAAAGTTCACCAGACAGGTTTTTTACGGATCCGATGACTTGCACTTCTGTCGATCAGTTTCAAAATTGAAATAATTTAATTTTTATTATTTCAGATGGACCCATGGCACCACGACATTGTGCCCTTTTTGGACCCGAACTTCAATCCATTGGGCAATTGCACACGATCCTTTCCCCAGATCACTCAATTGCGCAATGGTCGCGTGCAGTTGCGCGAGCAATGGCGACAGCACAAACCACTGTGCCAATTTCGGTAATCTACTGTATGTTCATTAGTTTTGCACTCTGATCACTTTACCGGAAAGTGACGGAACTAGGATCATAGTGAACCTAGTGAACAAAGTAAAAGTAAAAAGTATTCAATGGAAAATAGAAATATGAGGATGTAGATTGATATAAATTATTGTATTGAGCAATAGAAGACAGTCAGATATTTTTTTCAATTATTTTCACATAGTGAAAAAATGACAAAGGTGCTGTGGTCTTGGTCTTGCCATAGGAGTGCCCCTCCTCTCCATTAAGCCCCTTGAAGCATTAAAACCTTAATGCTTAAATCTGCCAAAATAAGTGCTGTGTCGTTAAAAAAGAGGCTAATAAAAATACCAATTGAATCAGCATAAATTTTGAACAATTTTGCCTTTTATACTTTTGTCTAACAAGTCTAACAAAAAAGTTTTCGGCCAGACTGGCCACATTGGCCACTTTTTTAACGCCCCGATTGGCCTTTTTTTAACGATCCAGCATCGGAAAATACTGTATTGACCCTTCACAACGAGCCCCACACGATATTTCCGCTCCAGCTAAAAGATATTTATTAGCCGAGATCTCTACGGACGGAAATAGCTCAGTTGGAAAACAGCCGAGATCTACATGGAAGATCGTCCCTCGGCCACCCCTTGTCTTTTTCCTTGGGAGAAAAATGTCTGTCTCTAAAGAGCTCTTTGCCTTTGTCCATAAACCATACTAATTTTCCCCTTCCCAGCTGTTTGACCCTTCACAGCGAGCACAAGCTCAACCCGGGCCAATGGATAGACATTGACCGGTCCAAACCTGATTGCGATGTGGTGGAGACCAGATGCAATCGGTCAAATCCGATGCTTTCCAACCTCACTTTGGGCGGGGATGGTGATCCATGGGTGTACGACTTGCACTCCCAAATATTCGACAACAGGTCATTCATTCATTTTATCACCAGTCATACATCAGATTGTTTATGGTTTGTACTTTTCGGTTCTGTGTCCGCCAAATTTATGCGAACAACCTTATTACGCACATGATATTGTTGTAATTTGAAGTTGTCATAAGCGTACATTTTTGTACTTTATAGCATGAATTTATGACAATGACAACTCTGCCTTGTATACAATGGGAGCTATCCTAAATATGGGCTGAAGACTAGCCCAATTAGCAAGATTCTTTAAATTTATACCCAGAAATATCTTATAAGGGTACGCTTAGGACAACAAAATAATCGCTTAACTAGGTTAAATTTCTAATAAAAAATTATGCGAGCGCAGAATTGAAAAGTACCCAGATCGCTCAATTTTCAGGGACTCTGAATATTTTTACCTATTTTTTGAAAAATGAATTTATAGAGCCAAAATAACCTATCTAGTATATATTTCCAATGTCGTATACAAATTTAGCTCGGCAAGAAATTTTTCGAATTCAACGAACATCACCAGCAGAAGAGAAGCACCGCCAGATGTCTATGTGTTTGTCATTGATTCGGTTTGGACAAAAAATGCGAAAAATTCGAATTTGAAAATCCCCTTCTTAAGGTTTCACATCCGCATATGCTAAGGTAAATCCATGCCTGAAATTTTTAACGCAATTAAATTTTTTTTTGAAATTCCATCACTTCATAGGGCGATGCCAAAAACGGTGGCATTTTTAAAGGACCAAATGGGGGCTGTGCCATTCCCGTTCCTGAACCGCGTTGGGCGGAACAGTCGACCGAATTCATATGCTCTGTTTTTTGGTAAAAATTAAAATTGGAAATATTAGAAAAATTCAATTTCTTTTTATTTTAAAGGTATAAAATACCGATGTACTAATGGTGATTTGATTAATTCCTCTGACAAATATGACATCAAATCCGATCTCATCGCATAGAAAATCCCTGGATCCTTTCTATTTTTAGGAAATTTTTTTTCCAAATATTAAATTGCATAGCAAATAGCAATTTTTCTATTTATAAAAATTAAAAGCAATAAAATTCCATTTATTATTTGAATTATTTGTTATAAACTTATAAATTTTGCATCACTCAATAAATAAAATATTTTGTTATATTTTATTGCAAAAATCCTCGAAATCTGGTCAACTTTTCAATCCCCNAAAGGCATCCAAGTGACCCCTGTGGCGTCAAGTGTGTTCGGGAGTGGTTATTCACCGGAGCGTGACAAGAAGACAATGTCCGACACCTTTTTGGACGACGAGTCCTTTGTGGGATTTGAATTTCGCGCCAAAAATTATCGAACCATGATGGCGGAAGGGACGCATGACGGTAAAAAATGAAAAATTGGAAAATAAATTCTAATGGCTTTTCACTTTGCAATTCCATATTCCGGAATTTAAAAGAATTCTAGAATCCTAGTGGCTTCCGTAAATACCGATGGGAGGGGAGGGTTTTCACGTCCGGTGCTGGATTCCGAGTGAAGAACTCCAGAATTTTTTAGTATTTTTCACCATTTTTATGAATTTATGTCAAAATGCTGAAAATATAAATATTTATGATTGAATTTACTTAGGTTGGAAACAAAGTTTTGAGGGTCTTCAAATTGGTTATTTCAAAAAATCATATCTCTGCATTTTCGCTATCAACCCTCTTCCTCTTTTTTTAAATTATAGGCAAACATGTCCTCTTTCATTTTAGCCAAATAATTCAGCTAATCTTTACTATTTAAAGAAGTTATGATTTTTTGTTTAAATAAATCCAAAATTCGCATCCGACCATATTTTTCTAGGATCTCTAGCTGAAGTATCCCACCAATTTGACAATCTAAAATTTGCACTAAACAATAGCCCAAAGGATCCAATTTTACGGCATAATAAAAGAAAATTTAAGAAAAGTGTAATATGTAGTGTTCGGCAAAACGATGCGGGTCAGGCCCGCATCGTCGGGCCCGCAAAAACCCGCAAAAAATAAAATTGTTGCGGGTCGGGCCCGCATCGTCGGGCCCGCAAAAACCCGACCCGCAAAAACCCGATCGATTTTTTTTGCGGGCCCGTGACGGGTTTTTGCGGGGTTTCGATTTCTACATTTTGTTCCAATTCAAGTCCTGAAAAATTAAAAATTATATGTAAAAATAAGATTTATAAGTAAGATTAAGGATAAAAACTTTAAAAATGATTTAATGGATATAAAAATAATATATGAAATGAAATGTATAAAAAATAAAATTATTAATTTATTTATAATGGATCAGTGGCAAGGTACTTTAGACATGGCATTTACATGGCAACTTTTTTAAGCAAAGAAAATTTCAAAAATAACATTTATTATTACTCGCGTTCATATTTTCCTGCACTTTTTCCAGTATCCAAAAGCTCGTTTTTTAAAAAGGAATTCAATTTCTGAAGGGGCGGCGGCGGCCCCGTTAGGGGTCGCAGGAGAAATTTTTGGAAAATTAGGCTCTCCCATTACGAAAATTGATCATTTTTATTTGTATTTTAAAATTAATTCATTTTCATGAGGGATGGCGCCGCCAGCCCTAATAAGGGCCGCCGTAGAAAAATTGCGTTTTAAGTCTTTTCTTCTTAAATAATTTTAGTCATTTTTCGCTTTAAGCTTATTTTTTTAATTAAATTCTCAGTGTTGAGAAGTGCCGGCGGTCCCGACAGGGGCCGCCAGAGAAAAATTTATGTTTTTTGGATCATTTTCATAAGAAAATTGTCCAATATTTTTAGCTTTATGAAGAATTTTACTGCTTTAATTAATTCGGAACCGCGGGGAAAATATATGCAATTTTGAGTCATTTTCCTTAAGAAATTTGAACATTTTTTATGACAAGATTTTTGATGAATTTCATTGTACATATGGTGTATGGGGGGGGGGNGGGGGGGGGTGGGGGTGTCGGCGGCCCCGAAAGGGGCCGCCGGAGAAAAAAAATTGAATTTTGGCACGATTTTGTTAAGAAATTTGGTCATTTTTTCAAATTTTTCAACCCGCAAAAACCCGCAAAAACCCTGTAGGGTTGGAATCGTTGCGGGTTGGGCCCGCATCGTCGGGCCCGCAAAAACCCGCAAAAAATGTAATCGTTGCGGGTCGGGCCCGCACATCGGGTTTTTGCGGGCCCGATGTTGCGGGCCCGACCCGCGCCGAACACTAGTAATATGAGATCACCAAAAACCCTCAAAATTTAGGCCATTTTCAGGAGTCTTTGAGATTTTTTCAAATGAATAAACCATTATAATTCTATGGTGCATTATTAAGTAGAATGCTTCAAAAATTCAATTCTCTTAACTTGTTTTAGCCATTTTACTAAGCAAGGTGTTTTTGGAGGGTTGGCTCAAAACCAATATTTCAAAAAGGCCCATAGAAAAAATTGAATAGATGAATTTGGAAGATGATTTTTACCCTAATTATTAGTCATATTATCCTCTATTAGACTGGCACTTGAATTAGTTCTTTAGCCCATTTCATAGTCGAGAAAAACTAACTCCAATTTGACCATATCAAAAATGACCTCAGGATTTATTTTGCTTCTAACTCCCTTAAAGTTTAAGAACCCGGTTTGATCTTTTGTCAAAAAATAGCAATATATACTCGATAATAATGGTGCATATATCAAGGTTTGAATGGGCTATATTTGATTTTTTAAAAATATTTTTCTTCAAAAAATTAAAGACCCTCAAAACTTAGTTTCCACCCTAAGTATTTCAACAAATTAAAAAATAATTGCCGGTTTGAAACGGTGATACCCATCTTGATATTCATTTGTTTTTTAATTTATTAATCACCCCTCCCGGCCAATTTAAAACCTCAACAATAAAAGGCATCTTTACAACTTGGCCCACCGGCAAAGGTTTTCGACACGCTCCAACTGATCACTATTTGCGGCCGTTGTATTTGGCACTGTATCAAAACTCGGAATTCGGGAAAAGTGTAAGTTCATGGTTGCCAATGGAAGGGATCCGAACATTTCCAAATACTAGGACTAAGTCCAAGTTCTAGGTCTATCAAATGTAAAGCTTGATTAAAAAACGATCAATTTCAGCCCAAACTAGAGTCTGTAGTGTAGTACCCTGAAATTCGGCAATTTTTTCTATAATGTTGAAAAAATCGTGTTCTAAAGAAAATTTCAAGAATTTTCAAGGAAATTCAAAAAATAATTAAAATGACCAAAAGATAGAGCTACGCATAAATTCTGCGATTATTAATCAATAAGTTTTTGGGATTTTTGTTTTTAGTTTTTGCAAAAAAGTTGCACGGAGCCCTCCAAATTCATGTTCGAATATCTGCAACAGTTCCTTGATACCCGGAGGAAAGGATCTGATCGAGCCCAATTCTGCATCAGCTGGATCAACGAGGAGACCCACCACAATTTTAACGGACTCTACAAGCTGGACCAGCCGATCAGCGAATTTTTCCAGAAAAACAAGGAAAAGGTCGCCTGACTTTTTTCATTTATTCCTTATGTTTGGAATTTTAAAATGACTTCAGGATTACGGATCACGAAAATTCTTAGGGTTTTTCTCTTTTTGGATTAAATATTCTGTAAATGAGTATTTTAAATGAGTTCTGGATTCCAGAAAATTCAGGGCTCTTCCACCTGCGGATTCCTCATTAGGGAGTTAGATTCCGGAAAATTCCTACCAGATTCTAAATTCCCGATTAAAAATATTAACTCCGTGGGGATTTAAGCGGAATTTGTTCAAGTTTGTTGTTTGTTTGGAATTTTTAATAGCCTGATTATCCCTGTATTCTCTAACATTTCTTTTCAACTCTTGTTCAAATTTTATTTCCTTTTTTTTGCCAAACACAAAACTAAGGACATACATTTAAAAAGAATGTATGAACTTAAGCTGGAGAATGCCTTTGTGTTTGTGATGAGCGACCATGGACAACGGGTTTACTGGATTGCCACCTCGGCCCAGGGACAACTGGAGACCAACAACCCGGCTCTTTTTGTTGTTGTGCCGCAAAAACTGCGCGCGAGCCTGCAGTTGATGCAGGCACTGCACGCAAATTCGGCACGCATTCTCACCCACTTTGATTTGCACGCAACAATGGTGGACATTGCCAGGGTGTGGACTGCCATTTTTCAATCATTTTTCATGATCTTGTTCGAAGCATTTCTCAGCATGGCTATGATGTTGGCCGACCCTTTTCCACCCGTTTCGGACAGTCCATTTTGCACCCTTTCAACGAAAGTTTGGCCCGAAATTGTCATTCCCTGAAAATTCCGCTGGAATTTTGCAATTGCCAAATGCAACAGAGGAATATCACCAAAAACGAGATGGGCCAACTTTTGGGAGGAAAAGTTGGCAAAGCAATGGTCCAAAGGATGAACGCCGAGTTGGAGCGGGAAAAAAGTGGGAAAATGGGGAAAATAATTTAAATTATTCATTTTTACCAAAGTTGATTCAAAATGCGCAAAATTGGAGTTAAAAGAGAGAGTGTTCGAGGTAATCAAGTTGGAGGCGGACAAAAGAGAAAATTTGTTCCAGGTAGAGTGGATGGAAAATTGTAAATGCCTATTAGAGATTCGAGATTCTAACATGTAAGATATTTAAATAAGGTAATTAAAACCAGACACTTTAGAAATTTTTAGAACCAGCCTAATCCAATTTTTTAGAATTTGCCTGACCAATTTTTTGAGAAAATACAGTAGAGAAAATAAGGTAGAAAAGTTGAAAATTTTATGAAAATACATTTTTTTAAAAATTTCGATTTTTTTCAGGGAAATTGGAAAAAAACTGAAAAGATTGAAATATAGAACCATAAAATTCTGTGCATTGGTTGGTTATTTTAAAAATTATAATTTTATTTCCCAATATATGTTATTGTATCATACAAATATCATACAATGCAGACTTTTCTTGATTTATTAATAGGTAATAGAGCCTGGATTTTAGTCTCTAAAAAACCTGGGACAGTAATTTTTTACAAAAAAATACCGTATTTTCTCTAATATAGAGTGGTGCCCTTATATTTTGCAACCTGGCCTAAATATTTTGGCCTAATTATTTTTTTATTCATTTTTATTGCATTTCTGCGAAAATCTTTTGCACCAAAAAAGGTCCAAAATAATTTTATATTTTTAAAAATCATCTTCAAAATATTTCCAAACCATCTAAAAACATTTTTTGTTGTGCAAAATTTGCTATAAAAAAGTCTATAAAAAACCGGGCTCTATCAGCAGAACGGGAAACAGTCAAGACAGTTTTTTTGACATTTATCAAGTTTATTCATTTCCAAAATCATTCGAAACAGGTGACAATAAGGACAGAGCCCGGCAATGGCCATTTTTGGACCTTTGTGAAGGTTCAGGGTGACCCGTGGGAGAGCCCAAATATGACCTTCCTCAACGACCCTTTTGAACGGATGGACAAGTACGGGGACCAGGCCAGATGTGCCCTGGATTCTCCGGTAAATTAAATGTTTTTTAGAAAAGCCAAAGTTGGATGTTCAAGTAATGAAAAAAATCTTTCGATCTACACTTTGAAATATTAGAATAAAAATATTTTCTCAATTGGCCATTTTTCTCATGAATTTATTATAAATGTTTCATATATATTTTTTCATTTTTTATTATTTTTTTTTTGGGGGGGGAGTAACTTGGGCTATTTCTAAAAATATTTTTTTGAATTCTAAAATATTTCCCTCATCTTTTCAGGCGGCCTTGTATTGTTATTGTATTGGAAGTTTGAACTTTTAATAATTTTCAAAAGATGAATTTGATGTCATTGATCCTATCAAACTATGATTTTGCATTTTTAAATATTTTCTCGAGTTCACATGTAGAAAAGTATCTCGAAATCACACAATTCGTTGTTGTTGGTTCGGAATGGTTTTTTTGCATATAGGTATGAAAGGCTAAATTTTTGCAAAGATATATTTTTTTGCATAAATATTGGGGTGGCAAGAAAGTTCTATCATAGTAAAAGGAAATTTTTAAAACCTTAATTTTTTATTGAGTAACCCAATATGAATTTGGTGTTAAATGAAAGCCTGAAGTCTCCTGATTCTTATAAAATTTTATTTAAAAAGTTTAGCTTCCATTTTTCCTGGCGAAAAATTTCCTAAACCTATCAGCCACCATGTATGGAAAATTTAAATTTGTCTATAGAAAGTCGAATTTTTTGTCAATTAAAAATGGATAGTAAAATCTTATTTCATTCAGCTCGCCGAGCTCTATCGGATAGAATATAAATAACTCATTAAAAAATATGAAAAATAGTGAATTTTTAATTTTTTCTAAAAAATTCGATAAAGTATGACCGAAAAAATGATTTTTTTCGCAAATTGAATTTTATTGATAACTTTATTTATTATTCGATAGAGTTAGGTGAGCAGAGTAAAATTAAATATTTAAATCTTTTGGTTTTATTTGCAAAAATATGATTTTTAGGGAAAATAATGAAATTTAACCATTATATTGATAGCCTCGAAACAGCTTAGAATTTAAACTCTGCGTTTTTAATAATATTTCTAAACCGATTAAAATTTCTACACATTAAGTCCACTTGCTTACAGACAATTTTTTCGACAGGAAAAATTGAAGCTAAATTTTTTGAAAAATTTTATAAGAATCAAGAGACTTCAGGCTTTCATTTAAAACCAAATTCATTTAGAGATACTAATTGGAAAATTAAGATATTAAAAATTTCTTTATACTATGACAGAACTTTCTTGCCACCCAAATATAAACCGAAAATTCGTATACATAGGTGAATTTTTATACTCTCCAAGGTGTCACCATCACATAGTTGGGCCTTTCCAAAGGGATCCGATTCATCTTCTCCTCGTCATTGTACTTGCCATCCCATTTTCACGCATTTTCAATCCCAGTCAAATTGCTTACGACCATATAGCTTACGAACATACATACCGCTACATACCGATGATACCATGAATTTTGAAAATTTTTTCTTTTCCAATATAACCCCAGGGGTTCTAAGGCAGGGGGGGGGGTTATATTTTTCAACCACCCCCCCCCATCCAGAGGGGGTCTATTACAGGGTGTTCAATTGTGGTGGAGTGTAATACAGGTTTTACGGTAATGAAATGTCAAGGATGGTATCACAATGATCAAAAACATGATTATAACTTATCGTCTATTTATAGTCAATTTCACAAGAATAGAATTTCGAAATTAAATGTGGAGAGCAGTGGACTACTGAGGTAATACATTGGGTGCCGGGACCGCCAGAGAGCGCATCTCGGCGGCCAAAGGGCGCATCTCAGCAGCCAGGGAGCGCATCTCGGCAGCCAGTGGATGCATCTCAGTAGCCAAGGAACGCATCTCGACCGCCAGGGACCGCATCTCGGCAGCTAGAGGTCGCATCTCGGCAATCAGAGAGCGCATCTCATCGGCAAGGGGGCAAATCTCTGTAACAAGGAAGCACATGTTGCTAGCGAAGGAGCGTCTCTCTGTGACTAGGAGACGCATCTCGGCAGCCAAGGAACGCATCTCTGTGGCCAGCAAGCGCATCTCATCCGCCTGGGGACGAATCTCGGCGGCCAGGGAGCGAATTTCGGCGGCTAGAGAGCGTATCTCGGCAGTCAGGGAGCGAATCTCGGCGGCCAGTGGGCGCATTTCGGTAACCAGAGAACGCATCTCGGTGGCCAGGGGACGCATCTTGGAAGCCAAGGAGCGCATCTCGACGCCCAGAGAGCGCATCTCGGTAGCAAGGTAGCGCATCTCTGCCGTTAAGGTGCAATTCTCTTCAAGCGCCAACCTTTGTGCCTAAAACATTCATTTAAAATTTTTTAAATTTTTAATATGAAGACTACACACGGCATTAGCCTCATTTATTAGTTTCTCTTATTTTTAATCATTTTCATATCTTCCTCTTAAAAATATATTAATATTGGTAAGACCAGAGGTCGTATCTGTCCTTATTTATAAGATTTGTCCTTATTTTGGGGATCCTAATCGTACAAAATTAAAATGTCCTTATTTGCAAGATTTATCCTTATTTTGTCCTTATATTCGGGATTTTGAGAAATTTATTCAAAAAATGACCAATTTTCTTAAGAAAAATGTCTAAATTTCAAAAATTTCTCCGGCGGCCCCTATTGGGACCGCCGCCCCCCCCCTTCCCCGTAAAATAATTTTTGTAAAAAGTAGAAAAATAAGATCCGCGAATAGATATCTTTACAATGAGAATTAACATCTTTCGTTCCAAGAAAACTATGGTTTTTCTATTAAAAACAACAAATTTCTCGCAAAAATATTCTGCAGGGAACAAATATGATGCATAAAATTGATTATATTTTTCTTTTTAGCATTTTTAAAAAGTGTCATTTTTGAGTATTTTTCCCAGTGAAATCCTTATTTTTTGCTCTTTATGTCCTTAATTCTGAAAATTTTCAATACGACCTCTGGATAAGACCAGTTGACCTGTTTTGATAAATATATCACCAAGTAAAACAAGAGGGTTGTTTAATGAGCCCTCCTAGTTAGCTCATTAAAAGTAAAAGATGAGAAATGGGCCAAAAATGATGAATTTTATCTCAAGGAAAATTACCGTATTCTCTCTAAAATAAAAGATAGGGATCTTATTTGTTCTAACGGTTACCCAAAGTATTTTTTTAATTTCAAGGACATATTCTAGAAAAAATTCGGTTTTTAACTCTTAAAAATAACCATTTAATCCAATAATTGAAAGTGATTGTTTTTAGTTAGAAAATGAAAAATAAGATTGAAAAAATAAATATTTTTGGTAAATAATGGCTGGATGAATAATTGTGACTGGGATTTAACAGATCTTCCTTTTTTTAAATAACAGGACTAATAAATAGTCGCAGAAAAGTCCAAAAGAAAGCATTAAAAAAAATTAAAAATTTTTTTAAATTACCTATGGTTTTTTGCCACTATAATCTAAGTTAAAGAGTTATGTGAGAAGAGTGGGGTGTAAGGTGTGTAAAAGTCTTGGTCTTTATTTGAATACATTTTAATTGGTTGGTTTGACCGACTATAGTGAGTGCTGCAAATGTAAGGGCCACCGTATGCTGTATAACCGTATGTCTTGTCTCAAGAATAGTCAAATAATTTGTTGGGCTATCTATTTAAAAATTGTAAAATTTCATTTAAGAAAATTCATTAATCACAACAAATTCAAATTTTTTTAAATATATTTAAATTTTCAATTTTTTAGAAATAGGACTGCTTGATATTACGGATTTTTTGCGGCAAATCAACAATTCTCAAAAGCATTCGCAATCCAAAAAATCCTCACATTTTACTTAATGTGTCTTGATTTATTTTAATAATTTTAGAAATCATTTTATTATTGTTCTTACATACCGTAGATAATGTCCCATGCTGTCTCTGTCCGTCCTCCCCCGTGTCCATTGATCCTTCCTCCTGCTGCTGTCGTCTTTGTTCTTTTTCTCGGCTTGCTTGCTTTCTCATTGAACTCTCTTCATTTTCACAATTCTGTCGTCCTTCTGCATTTTCTTCTCGAATTTGCCCATTTTTCCCGTTCATTACATCCCTGATGCTCGTGATGGTTGTGATGGATGCCACCGATTGATACTGGCAGGCTGTTCCGACAATTAAAATGTCCTAAAACTTGGATTGTACATACCTTATTTGCTTTAATGAGAACCCCGGCGGAGGTCTTATTTTTTCAACCCTCCTCCAGTGGGAGGCAAAAAAAAGATAATACGGTTTGGCTAAATGTGAAAAAAGTATCTTTGATCAAAACCATGATTTTGTGATCTAATTTGATCATAACTCTTTTCCCACTTGGCTAAACCGGATGATCTTTTTTGGTAAATAATTTCATAGCAGAAATTTAGTCCTATTTAATAACATCAAACTTATTTCTCGAATTTGTAAGTTGTGTTTGAACCGAGTTTTTACAATTTTTCTCCTCTCCTGAGGGAAGTCCAGCAAGCTTTATCGAAACCAGGTAAATCAGTACCTCTTCTTGTTCTGCTTCTTCTCCTCGAGTTTGTCCATTTTTACTGTTCATTGCGGCGCTTTCGGTCATCAGGGTGTTCGTGATGGATTGACTCCGGCTAGCCCATCTGATTATTCCCTCCCCCTGGTGCTGGTGTCCTTCTTCATTTTCTCGTCTTAATCGCTTTCTCATCGAATTCTCTTCATCTTCATCCCGCTCTGCATTCTCTTCTCGATTTCGCCCATTTTTGCCGTTCTTTACCACGTTTCCAGGGACTATGGTGCTCGTAATGGTCGCGGAGGATGCTGCAGACTGATTCTGGGTTTTCCCGTCAATGAACAGGTCCTAAAGTTAGAAATAAATGCCCATTAGAAAAAGTCCAATGCATCTAATCCAATTTTTCTATTCCATTTAATATGTGTATTTTTTATGGCCTACCGTATTTCCTTTATTAAATCCATCTTACAATTAGTCCCCCTCTATAATAAACCCTCTTTGAAGAGGGATGAAAAATAAATCCCCCGGAGGTCTTAATACAGGAAATACGGTAATTGGTAGCGCTTAAATAATTCTAGAAACTTTATCGAATTTACTTGTTTAAAAGGAAAACATATGGATTCGATAACTTTTAAACGACAAGCCAAATTAGCCTTCAGTCAGTGATGAACACTGGCCCAGCCCCGAGCCTGATTTCTTTAGTTATACTCTATCGGCCCGAACCGGAGATGATGGTCTACTGGCCGATGCATGAAAAGCTACGTTTTTCAGATTCTGTGCTACACTCGTTATTTTATGAGGATGCTGATGCTGATTTAAAACAAATTAAATTTTGCAAAGCGTCTTTTATTGTCAAACCATTCATTTTTACATTTTTCCTTTCTAACTCACCTTCTACAAATACAAACTAAAAGACTAAATAGATAATTTTTGCCACCTTATCTCAATATTTACATTTTTATTATATTATTATTCACTTATTATATTGTTTTAGATTGTATGTATAAATCCAGATCAAAAACAAAAATTGAAAATATTCGGAAAAAATAATAAATTTTAGATAATTAATGAAAGTAAAAATAGTTTTCTAATTCGAGTTTTAACCCCGTCCCTGAAAACCTAAATTCTAGTAATGAAATTTAAAAAGATGCAAATTTTTCATTCAATATCGAAATTTTTCCGTCTAAAGAAAAATAATTTTTAAACATTACATACTTCTTCATTTGTTCCGCGTCGCCTCTGTCCTTCCTCCTCCGTATCTCTTAATCCTTCCTCTTGTTGCTGATGTCCTTTTTCATTATTTCGTTTTGATTGCTTACTCATCGCTAATATTTCTTCTTCCTCCTGTTCATTTACTCCTTCCGGACTTTGTCCGTTTTTGTTGTTCATTTCGGTCACCGTGGTGTTGTTCGTGGTGGATTGACTCCGGCTTGTCCATCTAATTACTCCCTCCCCCTGGTGCTGGTGTCCTTCTTCATTTTCTCGTCTTAATCGCTTTCTCATCGGATTCTCTTCATCTTCTTTCCGCTCTTCATTTTCTTCTCGATTTTGCCCATTTTTGCCGTTCTTTGCGTCGTCTTCGGGTACTGTGTTGTTCATGATGGATGTGGAGGATGCTGCACACCGACTCTGGGTTGTCCCGGCATTAAACTGATCCTGAAACTTGAATTATAATTTATCTAACTTTTCCAAAAAGATAAATTTCGTCGATTTATTGCCAATTTTTTCATATTACTAGACATATCTTTATCGAATACACTAATTTTCCCATTAACGGGAGGGATAAAATTATTAATAGGGGAGCAATTGACGCTTCAGCTTCGTCACAAAACTCTTTTTGATCATAAATATATATATATATATTTAAATTGTTATTTTTTATTCTTAGCGTTGAGAGCGAAGGCAGGCGCTTCGTCGCCACACCCTTAAACTTATCATTTGTTCATACCCAACATACCAAAGAATTGGAATCCTTCAGCCAACGATAGATCTCATAGTCAACCGATGAAAGGTTCTTTTCGAGATATGTTTCGGCATCATCTCTGTAAAGTAAACAGAATAAAAACCGAGTTTATAACTAAAAATCTTAATGGGAGGTCACGATTAATGGATTAATTGGAGATCAGCGGCTGTATCATATTTATTTGTGCTACAAAGCTCAATGTAAAAATTCATTACCCTTTTGTAGCCCAAATAAACGAATATTAATGGATTTTTTTTTCTTTGCGCACCAATTATACAGGAAGGAACTTCCAAAGCATTTGTTTAGATGTTGACCCAGATTGCGCATTATTATTCCGCTAACAATTGATCAAATTTGTTTTGGTCCTGCTGTTTTATTCATTTATTTCATGCTTTTACCATTCCTATTATTAGTCGAGTGGCTTATAAAGCATTTTTGAAATAATCTTGGTAATCTTGATAAGGGATGTCTAAACATCAAAAAAGTAGTTCAGATTCGATTTCAGGGTCCAGAAACGTCGAGATGCATTTTTGAAGAAAAAATTATTTTAATTTTTGGGACCACTCATTATAATGATTGCCCCATCTCATACCCATTGGCGATCATTGCGTCGTGCACATCCCTTTTCACTTTCTGTTTGCGATACCACCAATGTGCTTTCATCGCATAGGTATCTGCCAAGAAGTCCGGAAACTTGGACATCATCAGTCCCCGAATCTCTTCCCAAGCACTCCGTTTTGTCTCCAACAAGTATAGATGCTATCAAGAAAAAAACAATTCTTATGTATTTTATTCTAAAAAGTATTTTTAGAATATCAATTATATAATTTAATTCGTAACCCTCTTCACTGAATTGGAAAATATTTTTTTAGCAAAAAAATCAACCAAAGCCATGCTATCTATCTATTTTTTTGGGAAAAATACCATTGCTACCAGGGTATATCAAATTTTTTTCCGTTTTCGGTAATTTTTTCGAAAATTAATAAAAAAAACTTAATCCGTACGATTTTTCCCATTTTAGAGCCCTGATATATTTTTATCTTTGACCAATGAACGGAGATGTTTTCTTGGTCATAGACTGGGAGTTAATGGAAAATAATTTAATGTTTTACAAAAAAAAGTAATTCTGCAATGTAAGTAAATTTTTTCAAACTAGCCTGACCGAGGGTTGACCTAAACCAGACAACTACGATCATCCGACCTCATTTTATCACATTTATACTTTTCCATAATGGGTGTTCCTATTCTTTTTTAATAGTAATATTTTCTCAGAATATATATTTTAATTATATATGCACTAGAAATCCTTTTTGAAAAATAAGAAACCTCTATAGAAGATTCTCTTGCTCTGTCAAAGGGAGGATTTGAAATAATTTAAAAAATCTCTCAAAAATCTTCTCTTCACAGATGAAAAACCCAAGATCTAATATGCGCTTAAAAAGAGTGCCTTAGACTACCTATATTTTATTGATTCTAAAATTGTATTTATAAATCAGAAATTAATTATAATTTTTTACGTTTTTGTCGTCAGCTTTGTAGTCTTCATATTCTTTTTCATGGCCCTTCGATTTCAAATGATGGATCATGTTAGACGTCGAATGGTCTTTCGATGTTGCCAAAATCTCATCGCATTTTATACATTTTCTTGTGATTTCACCATTGGATTTAATTATTGTAAAATATTTCCATATCTTAGCTACCTTAATGCAAACAAATTTAATTCAAAAATTATAAAGAAATAATATAAACATTAATATTGTTTTGATAAAAGCTTGAAAATTTAAAAACCGCTTAAAAATAAGAAAAACAGACATATGAACTATTGTGGCTCCATTGCTAGAATAAAACTAAGTCTTAGCTTCTTTCGATAATCTAATTTCCCAAATTTCAATATTTTTCAAAACCGAAAACCATCTGAGTACTAGTTGTTGTTGTTGTAGCCACAGCCTTCATGTCTGGTCGGGGGGGGGGGGGGGGGCNGCAATTGAAGAGGTGTTCAACGTTGTGAGGGGACCGATTGCAGAGTGGGCACGCATCTCGGACTGATTTATCGAGTCGTTTCATGTAGTTGTTGAGCAGCGGGGAGTAGCCTGAACGGAGTTGTGCCAGTTTGGTGCGAGCGGTTCTGGACAGTTCCTTCTCGCTCGGACTGATGGCCGGGGGTGGCCGACCCAACACAGCGCTCCGTTGTCGCTGCTTGGCCGATTGGACTGTCTCTGTGTGGATAGCGGTGCTGCACTTTCCGTGGTCGTTGTCCGAGGCCTGAAGTGATCGATCGACGTCCTTCCAAAACCTGGACGACAGGGTCTGCTTCATGAGCCTGGCTGGAACGTTGTTTGCGGCGAGGTAATTTGGGTGAGATGGCTGGCGGCATTTGGTAAGGAACTGCTTGCAGAGCATGTAGTTGTGCTCCTTGACAGGGAGCATCAGGCTTTCGTTGTGGAGGTGGTCGATTGGCGACATCAGTGTGCAACCCGTTGCCGATCTGATGGCGGAGTTCTGACAGCGTTGAAGATTGGTCCAGTGTGTATCAGCCAGCTGGGGAGACCAGACTGGTGCCGCGTAGTTTACGATGCTTCTGCTGATGGCCTTGTAAGTTGTGAGGAGGATTTCCTTCTCTTTGCCCCATGATGAGCCTGTAAGCGCCTTCAGGACGTTGTTCCTTTTGCGGATTTTCTGTAGGATGGTGGACGCGTGTTCCTTGAAGGTCACTGACGGGTCCCAGGGACGCCGAGAATTTTCGGGTGCTTGGTAATTCTGATGGCGGTGTTGCCAATGGTGACCTTGGGATCGGCACGGTGCTCAATGGTTGCAGTCGTGAAGACTGTTGACGTTGTTTTTGGCGCGGACAGACGGAGTCGTCGGACCTCCAACCATGGGACCACTCTTGTTCAGGAAGTCGCTGATGACAGTGCCTGCGACTCTGTAGTCTGCCGACCTGGCCAAGATTGTGATGTCGTCGGCGTAAGTTGTTATGTGGACGCCCGCAGGGGGTTCCGGGAGCGAAGCCGTGTAAAAGTTGAACAGGGCTGGACTGATGACCGAGCCTTGGGGAACGCCTTGTCTGATAACACGGGACTTGGAGGTGACTCCTCGGAATTCGACCTTGGCTTGTCGTCCGCGAAGGTAGTTTATGGTCCATCGTTTGACGAGCGGAGAAAGATCCGTTGCCGCGATGTCTGTCATCAGTTGGCGCGTGTCGACGGTGTCGAACGCTTTGGAGAGGTCGAGGGCGACTGCGACAGTTCGTTCAACAGGTTGTCGACGATTCAAGCCGTCGGTGATGAACCGATGGATGTCCATCAGCGCTGTTGTCGTGCTGCGCATCTTGCGAAAGCCGTGTTGATGATCAGGAACAGGGAGGCGTTGTTGCAGTGCTGGTAGTATTAGTCGTTCCAGTAGCTTGGCGACTGGAGAGAGGAGACTAATGGGACGATAGGAGTCCGGTGAGCTGCTGTCTTTGCCGGGTTTTGGCAGGGGGATGACGCGAGCCTTCATCCACATGTGAGGGATGAGGCCGGTTTCCATGGACATGTTGAACAACGCCGCCATGTACCGATGAGCGATTGGGCCAAGGTGTTTCAGATGGAGCGCAGAGATGTTGTCTGGTCCTAGGGCTTTGGAGGGTTGAGAAGCATCGATTGCTCCCGCCACATCTTCAGCTGACCACGGAGTGTGTGCCGCTGTTTTGGCTTGCAAGGTGATCAGTCGTTTAGCTGCTCGACCTGTGGTGATTGGCTTGCCGATTGGTCGTTGGTGGAACAAGGCATTAAGCCTGTTAACGCATTTATTGTTGTCGAGGCACGGGACGCCGTTGAAGAACAGTGGACTGTTGTTCTTTAGGGGCTCGGCCCCGTTGATGCTCTTGATTGCGTTCCACAGCTTCTTGGTGCCGGCCTTGCACTGCTTCAGGTAGTCGACCCAGAGGGTGCGATGGAAGGTTGCCACGGCTCCGGCGATACGCTTGGTGAGTTGTCCGATTCGTGGGCTTGTCGGATCACGATGGCGGATGTTGTCCCTCTCCTTAGCCAAAGCAAGAGCCTCAGGAGGGTGGTAGGGGCGAATTTTTGGAATGCGGCCGGCTGGAAGGTGACGCCCGGAAGCCTTGAGGATGGCGGTGCGAAGGCGGATCTCACCGTTATTCACGTTGTCAGGTATCGGAAGCCCAGATAGACTGTTGTCAACATCCTTGGCAAACGCATCCCAGTTGGCCTTGTTGAAGTTGATGAATTGTCGCCGCGGGGTGGGGACGGTGGGCACAGACGTTGCCAGGGTGATGACAATGGGTAGATGGTCGCTGCCCAGCGCGTGAACGACTGACCATGTAGCTGATGGTGCCAGGGAACTGCTGCACAGAGTGATGTCCGGGGCCGTGGAAATAACCTGGCCCTGCCTGGCGGCCACACGCGTTGGACGTCCGTCGTTTAGGAAGACGGCATCAACGTTGTCCAGTTGTTCCGCGACAGTTACACCTCGCGCATCTTCGTCCGCTGTGGAGTCCCAGAGGCCACTGTGGGCATTGATGTCACCGAGCAACAAGTAGTCTTTGTCGTCTATGAAGTCGAGGCAGGGGACGAAGCCATGAGAACAACTCGCAGCCGGAGGGACGTACAAGTTGTGGACGGTGACAGGTCCGTTGGTTGAGTGGATGATAAGCGACTGAAGTTCGCTGTGCTCGTCGTTGGTTCTGTAGTCCTTGGACAGGTGGAATGGGACCTTGTCGTTAACGATGAACACAAGGCCGCCGCCACGGTTGTCGGTTCGGTCGAGCCGGACGAAGGAATAACCTGGTCGTTTTGGAGTTGCGTTCTTTGGGCCCCACTTCGTCTCCTGGATTGCCGCCAGCAAGATGTTGTTTTCGTGCATAAAGCACAGAATGTCGTCCAGTTTGCCACCGATCCCGTTAACATTCAACTGCAAAATTCTGAACTGGTCCAAGTCCACCTTGGTCAACGGGTGTATTGGTGCCCACCGGATGGTACGGGCCTGTCCGTTGTCGTCGTTGTTAGCAGAGGGGTTCCCCTGTGCTGGCGGGAAGGCCTGCGCCCCAGAACCCGCTGAGGTACTGGCAGGCCCTGGAAGATCCCGTGGGGCCTGCCGGCGGACTGCCCGAGAGCCAACGGTGGTGCCAGGTCCCGGATTTGGGTGGACGTCTCCAGCGATTAAAAGGAGAACCCGACACCAGCCGGCTGGATCAGCTGGGTCGGGTGGCGAAAAAACTCCACTGGAGCCCGACGAGTCGTATGTCGAGGTGTGGAGAAGGTGTTGTCGACCTTTGGCCCCTTTCGGGGGTGGACCCGCTCCGTAGAAGCAGTCGACGTGAAGTCCATCTGAGTACTAGTTTTCGAGTTGGCCGACTTTGCACCCCCNCCCCCCCCCCCCCCCCCCGTTTTCGGTTTCTAATTAAAAGCCAAAAATATCTTTTTTGATTCGCAACGGTTAATACCGGTCGTACTACAGCTTGATCAAATTTAAATATCATTTTTAAACTGTAAAAGGAGTAAGAAGATATTATCGATCGATTGCACGACCTAAACAAAAAACCAAATTGCATTAACAAAATTTTTGCGGCAAATTCATGCGGTGGCTAAAATTATATAGTAATGCGATTGAAAAATCTTAAATTGACTGTGGAGAGTAAATATGTCAAAATTTTACTTTTTTCATATTTAAGAGTTCGAAAGTTATGTGGTACAATGATATTCACAATAACTTGCTAATATCAGTAAGTTTCTATTTATCTACGTCACCAACTCTGCCTGTCTCCGTGGCCCCAGTCTATAACTAACCTTCAACACTTAAGCAATTACATGGCTCAGTAATAATCAAATTCTACTCAAAAATTCTTATTAAGGCTAGCCCAAGACGAGACGAAAAATAAGAATCTGGGTATAGGAATTAATAACTAGAGCTGTGTTTTTTAGTTTGTAAAATATTTTTATGTATATATCAGGGCTGGAACAGATGATCCGATGATCCGAAACCCGATGTTTTTTCCTGATCCGATGATCCTCGATCCGATCCGACAATTTTTGGGCTGATCCGATCCGAGACCCGAATTTTTAGAAGAAATTTTTTGATGTCCAATGTTATCATATTCAGAATTTTGGACTATTTAGCATAGCATAATATACGACTGCTGATATTATGTCCAAATCACTCAATATTTCATTTATAACCAAAATAGTGTCTTCATCAAATTTAATTTCTATTTAAATTATTTAATTTTCAGATTCAATCTATAATGACTGAAATTGATTAAATTTGGCATTATTTTTCAAAAGTAGGCGATTTAGTCAAGTGTAATCACTGCGATTACATGGTCAAACAACACGCGTCAAAATCTACCGGAAACCTGATTCGGCATTTGTCTGGAAAACACCCAGAAATAGAACAGCAAAAATGATTTGGCCGCCCAGGAAAATGTAGTCACCACTGATATTTGGACATCGGAAAACGGCGGACTTTCGATAATCTCAGCAACAGTGCATTTTATAAAATACAAAAAATTATTTTTAATTTCATTTTTGTCATTTTTTGTTTTAGTTTTAACGTTTTGACTAATGAATATGAGCAATTTATGCTGGTCGCAGCCGCAATAAAAATCAAAGGATCCTTTTGGATCCAAATTATAAGATGGAATTTTTAAGTAAGAATCTGCGTGATATTTATACGAAATGGCTTATTGACGAAATGTGTGAGTTAGAGCTTACAGCCAGTTCTCGAACCAATTGAACATTCGCAGAATGATCATGTTTCAAATCTTGATGAATTTATTCAGTTGCAACTTCTCAAATTTTTTGGGTCAAAATATTAGTTTTAAAGGATAACGCGACTGAACAATTGCCTTTGGCGAATATACTTAGGGTGTAAACTAAGTTTTGACGCCTATTCATAAATTTCAGAAAAATATTTATTAAAAAATCAAATTAAGCCCAATCAATAATCCAAATAGTATCATTATAATCGATGATATGTTGCTATATTTAATGCAAAAAATCAATGCTCCTTGCTTAAAATTAAATGGAGTTTGGAGGCAATATTCAACCTGAGGTCATTTTCGATATGGTCAGATTGGACTAAATTTTTCTCACCAATAGAAAGGGCTGGAGACATCATTGTTGGGCATATCGTCCAAAAATCAATCAATAATTAATCCCCCCAATCAATAATCCAAATAGTATCATTATAATCGATGATATGTTGCTATATTTAATGCAAAAAATCAATGCTCTTTAATATATTCGAATATACTTAGGGTGTAAACTAAGTTTTGACGCCTATTCATAAATTTCAGAAAAATATTTATTAAAAAATCAAATTAAGCCCAATCAATAATCCAAATAGTATCATTATAATCGATGATATGTTGCTATATTTAATGCAAAAAATCAATGCTCCTTGCTTAAAATTAAATGGAGTTTGGAGGCAATATTCAACCTGAGGTCATTTTCGATATGGTCAGATTGGACTAAATTTTTCTCACCAATAGAAAGGGCTGGAGGATCATTTCAAATGCTATTTGTATAGAGCACGATTTGTTGGATATTCTGGGTAAAAATGAGCTTCCCAACTTAACTGTACCATTTTTTCTAGGAGGCCCTTTCTGAAACATCATTGTTGGGCATATCGTCCAAAAATCAAACTTTCACGATATTGACCAAAACAAACCATGAAGTTGGAATTTTTGGATTTTATGGTCTATTATGGCAAATAATATAGTTTAGTAATGATTTTGGCGTTTGAATAAGTCACAGCTAAAATTTTCATTTTGACCCAAGAAATCGCCCTATTTTTTAGTTGGTTTTGGAGGCCCCATACTAGTCTTGGTTGAATTTTCTGATTTCTTTTATGCGTAGTTAAAGAGGGAACTTTGGGCTATCTTTTTTCCGTTGATATATATTCCATCTTTGCGGAATAATTCAGCTACAGACCATATAAAAAATATAGTAAAATTTCAGTTTTGGGTATATTGAGCAAAAAAATCATAACTTTTTTTGAACTTAGGAATAAGATTCTTTTTTAGCAAAAATAGAAGAGGACACTTTGTTCTACTAAATAAAAAAGGGATTACGAAGATTGATGGCTAAATACCAAAGTTATGAATTTTTAAAAATATATACATGAATAGGCGTCAGAACTTAGTTTACACCCTAAGTAGATGAAAACAATTTTGCCAAACAAGAAGTAGATTCATATCTTGCCGAAAGCAAAAAATATTGAAAATTTGGCAGGTGCCATCTTGACGGAATTACGAACTAGTCTGACGGCTGAAAATTTGGAAAAGCTTTTATTTTTGCATCATAATCTCCCATTATATTGTTACAATTATTGATCAAGTTCATTTATTTTTCGATTTTTTTCGTACATTTTGATTACTGAAAAATTTATTCGCAATAAATTTTTTGATCCGATGATCCGAATCCTATGATCCGAAACCCGATGTTTTTCCTGATCCGATGATCCGCGATCCGATCCGACGATTTTTGGGCTGATCCGATCTGATGATCCGATCCGAAATTTTGGTTGATCCGTTCCAGCCCTAGTATATATTCAGCGAAATTTGCATAAAAAACATATAGGTATTAGATGTATTTGAAGCATTTTAATAATGATTTTAAAAAAAATAAAAAACTATTTTGTGCTTTTAGTGAAAAAATTCCCTTATTAATTGCAAAAAATGGGATGAATAATTAGTTTGGCACTGGCGATTAGCAACTATTTTGGACAAAAAATTAAATCCAAGTCTAATACTAAACTTCAACACTAACCCTTTGTACCATTGCACCAGCTTCTTTATTCATTTAAATGTTATTTATTTAGCTATTTTTTAAAACCAATTTTGACTTTATTTTCCAGTCAAATTCAGAATGTTTTCTAAACAATGATAATTTTGATGTTTATGTTGTGCAACCTGCCGCAACTAAATATCTTCCTGTCTCCTAGAGACATTGGCATTTTAATTTAAGCAAAAAATCGAAGAGAATATTGTCGATTAAAATTAATTTTTCTTCTTCGAAAGAAAGAGGATATTTTGGAATAGAACAAAAGAGAAGGAGATGACAAACACAAGTGGTGGATTTTTAAGCTCACATCCTTATTAGTATTTTAGAATATATATATGTAAATGTAATTACCCGATCGGTTTTGTTCTCCAGCAGCAGCTCCTTGCGTTTCAGCAGTTCCAGCGCCATAAAGTCTGACACTTTTGGCTTGAATATTTTCTTTTTGAAACCTGAAAAGGTTCTTATATATAAAAAATGGAATTCATCATCGTAAAATGAAAATTAGGCGCCGATTGAATTGCTTTGAACCTGTTTTTTATGAAGTGAATCTTACACTGAAGTGACAGAAAATATATAACGGCAAAAGAGTATACAGAGAAAAGATGCAGAGAGAAAGTTCCTAAAGGAAAAACTTTCTCTTCAAAAAATCTTAAAACCAAAAATAAATTTCCACTTCAATGGAATTTTTGCGCCAATTTTAAATGGACTTCTTTTTGTTCCAACTCACTTTTGAATGGGTTGCTGGTGGTCGTCGTGATCTGTACCTCTTGCCTCGGATCCTGATTGATTATTTCATACATAGGTATTACTCAAAAGCCGAAAGGTCAAATGACAAAAAAATTAAGAAAGGTCTATTTTTATTCCTCGCTCTTAATAAAAAGTTTTTTTGTTTTTCATCCCTGATTCAGTCTTTCCTCAAGGATCTAGTTTTGCCATTAAATCCCTGATCCTGTTTTGTGGTCGATAAAAACTCAATTTATTATTTAATTGGCAATGGTAAAGAATCTGTCTCCCAAAAAAAATTTTTTAAATATGTACCAACAGCGTAAAATTGACTTCCCCGGAGGTAACTTTTTACGCTGAATCCGATTCTGACATCCATTTTCACGTAATGCGTCATCTGACGCAACTTTTTGACGCTGACGTAAAAATTTTTTTCACAAATTTTTTCTTAAAAACATCGAAAATGACTCTCCGGAGGTACTTTTTGACGCTGAATCCGATTCTGACGTCACATTTTGGCGTAATGCGTCATCTAGCCCAAATTTATGACGTTATCAATAAAAAAAATTCCAACTCATTCTTTTCTAATTCGTGACACAAATGCTGCTCTCTTATTTAGACGAGTTCCAATTACTCATTACCCGTGCTTATTTCCTTTTGTGTCTTTCATTGTTAACATTATATCAATTTTTACAATGTAAAATAAATATGAATTATGATAAAATCTTAGTTTTATTGTTTGATATGATGAAATGGAGGACATTTTCGATGTTTTTAAGAAAAAATTTTGAAAAAAATTTCAATTATATTGATTTTAGCATCAAATTTTGTCATTGAAACGCACAATAAAAAGCCCCTAAAAAATTTGAAGCTTACTAGGCTGAAAGATAAAAGGTGATTAGATGCAGAAATTTATATTAATTCTTAGCATTTTTTTCAAAATTTTTTAAAAAATTTAAAGGCATAATTTTTCTAAACAAAAATTAAAAAACCACTTTTATTGAGCACAATTTTCTAAATATATTTGGTTTTATATAGTGTTATCTAACTTATCTAAAAACGCATAGCTCATTTTTACATTTTTTCATGGAGGCATTTAATTACATCAAGGATCAAAAAAAAAGATTGAAAAGTCGAAAATACAACTTGTTAGCAAAAAGTTACATATCAAAATATGAGATGAATGCATAGGCCAAAAAAATCAGTGGGAGGAATGGACTACACAGATGGCAGATACAGTGCAGAGATCATAGGGCTATCACTAGCAGTCCAAAAAAATAAAAATACCATTCGAATCAGCATAAAATTCTGAACAATTTTTTCCTTTATACTTTTTGTCTAACAAGTCTAACAAAAAAGTTTCGGCCAGACTGGCTACATTGGCCACTTTTTTAACGCCCTGATTGGTCTCTTTTTTTAACGACCCAGCACTCGCAGGGGTTATCACTAGCAGTCCCTTTTAAGAGCTTAAACGCATCGGAATCGGGGTGATCTGTACCGGAATTAATTGAGGCCATTATCTGGCCACATTTTTGCTCCCGTCAACAAATTCCTTACCAAGGCGACCACACAGATAGATGGACCACAATTTGCGGGGGTAATGGAAAGTGACAGAATGAGAAGGATGACCTCTGAATAATAATAGATACTATGGAATAACTAAAAGAGCAGAAGGACTAAAATGATAATAAAATAATCAAATAAAATACGAAAAAAATTCGGGTTTTCATAAATAGGAACTTTTGGCACTAATTAAAAAGTGTATAATTTTGAAAACCAAGCGTCCCCTCTGTTGATCGAAAATGAAAAAAAATTTGTTTTTCAACAGTTTTGCTTATAAAATAGTTGAAAAGTAAAAAAAACACGAAAAAAATTTTTTTTTGAATTTAAAATGAACAGGGTCCCCCTGTTGAATTGGTGGGTTTTCAAAATTATATACTTTTTAACTAGTGCCGAACTTTTCCATACTAAACTCTATTTTTTTAACACTCTAATTCTTGATTCACGAATGAATTTAGGAAATAAGAAATCGTCTAAAAATTAGGAAAAAAACTTTTAGAAAGCAAAAGAAGCTTGTCTAAAATTGATGTTGGAACGTTAAAAAGACCGCCACATAGGGTGTTAAAAATTTGGTCGAATTATAAAAAGCCATTGTGATGAATTTTAGGCTCTATCTCTAGTTTAATTTTTCGAAATTCGAAAAAATCGAAATTTTCACGAATTACCACGAAATACTATTTTTTGAATTTTCGAAAATTTTCGAATTTTTTGGTGGTTCGAAAAAAATAAAAATACGAGAAGATATAGCATAAAATGCTGCACAATGCCTTTTTATAATTATAGCCCAGAAAATAATTATGGTCTAGCGCGGACTCTAAAAAAGTGAAGTATTTACTGGAATTTTTTCGGAACTGGAAAACTCCAGAATTCGTTCAATAATATTACAAAAATTAGCGGATTCGAACTCGGGCTCTTTTCCGTTGTAAATCTATCATACACTCAATTGAGCCATAATGTCATAAAAATAGGGGCGCCAATCGCTCGCTGGGATTGACGCACCGTGCCCATGTGTTTTTAGCAGTAACGACTTAGCAATAAAAAATGACTCTATCAATATCTCCGGGCTAGAATCTTATTGTTAAGCTGATCTTTGAAGCTTCGTAAGCAATTATGACCCCTTTTAGATACATTAACATCAATTAAAATTATTGAACCTTTTTAAATCAATTCCTAGCAATAGAAAAACCCGATTTTGATATAAATCCTTTTATAGCGAATTTCTAGTAAAGCGAAAAAATAGGTTTTTTAAGATATTATGTTTTTGGCTCAAAAATTCACAAAATTTTATGGATTGACCATTAAGTATGTCATCTTGTTATTCTTAAATTTTTAAAAATTGACAATTAAACGATGAAATAATTAGTTATAATCCAATTCGATATTCTCATTTTATTTTTATAAAGCTGACATTTATCCCAATATTTTGAGGCCAAAAATGTCAGATTAAAATTTATAAAAGCAAATTAATTGATTAAATATCGATGATCGGGAGTACAAAGGGAATATTTACCCCGTTCATAATTTGTATTTTCCCCCAATTTTTTGTGATCTGTTATTCAAAAGATATTTCGTTCCATTGTGTTCATTTTGGATTTTCATTTCACTTTTTCATTAGTCGTTTTCAATAAAAAATAACTATTCTCCTGCTTTATGTGGATTTCCTATCTATCTTTGTGTTTTGGAAGGCAAAAGCCTAAAGTAACGCTGAATTTTTCATTGATCGATTTCCTTGAATTTCTAGGATTTTGACAATCAGGAATTCATCAGAATTCTAATCGGGTAATTGAGGGCGCAATTATGATTTATAGACGGTTTATAATTTCACTCTAAAATTTTTTTTTAAATTAAGGAAAAATTTAGGCATTAAAAATTGATTTAAAAAATGCTTTAAAACATTATCGATGGTAAATTCAGAATCTGAAAAAAGTATTAATAAATTTAAGACTTTTAATGAATTATAAATTAATAAATTAATACTTTTAGTAATTAAAAAAAATAAATTGTTGATTTCGTTGATGAATAAAAATTATTGAGAAGGAATTTTTTTTATTCAAAAATATAAAAAAAATAGCAAGGAAAAAGAATAAAGATTACTAGGGATACACGAACAAATGAAATAACTACATAAATGTTTTGAACATAAGTTCTTTGTAAATTACTTTTTGAAAATTGTACAATCATGAATCTACTTTAGATTTTTTGTATTTTGATATTCCGCTTTTATTGTTCAATTATTAATTTAGGATTATAGAACGAAAATTTCTTAATGCACTGATAAGTCGGTTTAGAAAAACTTGTTCATTTTAGTATTTTTCATAATTTTTACTGAAAAATTATGGCCAATGAAAATCAAATTTATTTCAATATTCTTAGGCCATAAATATAAATATTAATACAAAAAAATGTACATTTTTATTGGATGTATAAAATAGTTTTTTGGCAGGAATTTAAAAAATTATATTTTGGATAAAAGGCTTAAAAATGAATTTGGTACTTGTGCAGTTTACATTCAATTTAAAAAATTATATTTTGGATAAAAGGCTTAAAAATGGATTTGGTACTTACGCAGTTTACATTCACATTTTTTTGAAATTTTCCAAAAAATATAAAAAATGATCAATTTAACCTGGAAGAAAATTTTAAAAGTTATCAAACATGATTTATTCCGTCTTCTGGCCTTGGGATGAATAAATGTACCATTTCGAGAAATGACTATGCAATTCATTGATGCCCGTACCAAGTACGGGCAATTATATTTTTTCGAATATTTTGTGGAATTTGCCAACCAGCAAGTTGCTAAGATCTAAAAAAATATTCATAAATACTATGTTGCTTGCTAAATTGATCATTTTGCTGATAAAATATTTGTTGGAAAATTTCGAAAAAAAGTGGATGTAAACTGCATAACTGACAAAGATCAATTTTTCTATTTGAAGGGCCTTAAAAATTGTCAGAATGGAATAATGATTCAGAAAAGAAAATTATAACTAAGATACCAATAAAAAATATGATAATAATCTAACACTAGAAAGATAAAATAAAATGTTATTATTAGTTAAAATGAAAATTAATTTTAGACATTTTAATAGCTCACAAATCAGGATTTTATTTCGGAATCGTCAAATCATGATATATCAGAACACACTCCTGCTTAAAGGATATGGCACCTCAGAAGTAATATCCACAGCACCAATCGGGGACGCACAATGAAACCAATAAACTCGTACAGTTATTCCTTCTGACTTCTTCCAATACCAAGTTGATTGCTTATTATGAACCTGAGTTAAACAAAATTAAACGTGGAATAAAAAATTTAGATATTGATAAAAAGCTGTGTATAGAGTTGGTGGTGTAATTCTTGCGGAACCAATATTTGTGGACTATTTTTTAAAAGCGCCCTATATTTTCCAAAGGTTGCTCGGAGATAAATTGAGAATTTTAGGCACCTTTTTTAAACAAAATTATCATTTTTTAAATCCGAAACAATTTTCAAAATAAAGAATATATTTTAATTTTTCATTAGTTCCAAAGTATTCAATTATATTTAAAAATAATAAAATATATAAATGAAGTTCAAAATTCAAGGACCGCGCACAGAATTTTATCACCATTCTAGTTTACAAGTGTCCCAATGTCATCAACTGATCCCTTATTTAAGAAGGCCTCTTATTTTAGAAGGCCCCTTATTTTAGAGGAAATAAGGTATTCTTTTTAAAAATGACAAAATTTTATGTTCCTTTTTTTTATAATAGATCTTTATATAAAAATTAAATGCCGGTTGGTCGGATTAATTTTTAAAAAGTTTAGATTTCTTGCTGCTTTGAGATTTGTTAACTATCCTATCCTATCCACACCCTTCCTTATACGTATGAATATTTATATAAACTACATTCTCCAAACATTCAACAATCAACGACCCAGAGCTGACGATATATGCAGAGTTTACCTTAATAATATTAAACAAAATTGTTAAATTATTTATATATTTTCTTTCTAGAATTATATTTTGATGATTTTTATTTTATTAAAAATTATCGGAAATTGATCAAAAAAAAAAATCCTCCCTCACCAATTTGTTTTTGTTAATTTAATTTTATTCCTCCTATTAGGTCAGTAACTTATTTTTGCTTTGATTAGGGGGACATGGAATAGAGAAACCAGAGTATTTTCGATAATGAAGCAGAGAGAAAGAATTCAGCTGTTTCGGGACTCCCCATAGTTTAAGGTACACATTATCATAAGTTATGAAAAACAATATAGAAGTAAATTAATTTTTCTATCTTTTTTTGGAAACTTTTACACTATATATTGATGAAAAATAAAAAATTTAGCTGACTAATACGAATTTATTTTAAAATATTCTATTATTGTAAATCATCCAAAATTAAAAAATATATATACATAATTTCTTTATATATTATCTTTTTTTAATTTTTTAGTTTTTGCAATAAATTGGCTTTGTTATTTTATTAAAACGTCTATGTAACCTAAGAGAAACTTTTAGATTTTTAACCTCATTTTTTACCCTAACATCTTTTGTTTGTTGATTTTTTAAAGTAAACAACTCCAATACTATCACATATGATAATTTCACCTAACACCTTCCTTTATTTTATTAAGACTTTTTATTTATTGATAATTCTATTTCGCTTGGTGTGAATTTATTAAAAACAAAATTTGAAGTCTTTAAAATCATAAACACATGATCATAATGTGGATTTTTGATGATTTCTATTAGAAATTCTTGATAAAATTATAATAAACTACGGTATAAATAATTATAAAAGTTTTATGAAAAAGAATTTCTGACTGATGAGTTAAACATTCCAATCATTTTTAATCAAAAATTATATTTAATTTTGAGTAGTTTTTCTAAGGAATAAGTGATTACAATGATATGATACTGCCCACAATGCAATGATGCGCCAACCCATACTTTTCGCCCATTAAAGGGATGGAATTCCTTTTTAATAACGTCGCCATTGTTGTAAGACAATAACGTTTTAAAGTTTTCTAATTTATGACATTCGGATGTTTGATATTGTTCTTTAAAAAATAGTAGATCCAAGATGAAGGGTGGTTCACTATCAACTAAAAATGGAAAAAAATTTATTTGTTAAAATTTTTTATTTTAAAGATATTACATAATATTTATGCTATAAGCATCTTTCTTCTGAAAATTTAGCACCTCTCTGATGAGCTCATATTCAAAAAATAAAAATAACTGAATTTTCTAGAGGAAAATCCCTTTCTCTGAGGTACATCCTTAGCTAATTCGCCAGTAAAAAAATTAGTCACTCGATGGAAATGGACTTTTTAACGGTCCTTGGAAGCGAATTATCTGTTTTCTGATAATCCGTTAGAAAATAGTATATGACAGCCTGAGAGAGAAAAATAGGCGCTAGTTAAAAGGATGGACTTTTTGAAAACCCTAAAATCAACAGGGGGACCCTTTTCATTTTGAAAACCAAAAAAAGATTTTTTTCCATTTTTTAACCTTTTTAACTACTTTTTTGAGCAAAAGCGTTGGAAATAACAAAAAAAATTTCATTTTTTTCTAAAAGGGGGACCCTTTTGGTGATTTTTCAAAAAGTCCATCCTTTTAACTAGCGCCGAAAAATAAAAAGTCATCAAATTTTATGTTTGTCAAAAGAAAGAGCAAAAAAATAGTTAAAACTGGGATTAACGTGTAAGCACATTCGATTTGGTCCCTTGTGAAAATTTTTGACCAAATTCGCTGTATTTTGGCCATAACTTTTTTTAACAAATAATGGTGGCCTATTTTTTATTAGCTTGTGCTTATTTTATAGCTAATTTTTTTCTCTATTTTTGACACTAAATTCATTTCTCTAACTTGTAAGTTGTGTTTGCAATGAGTTAAAACAAAGGAGCTTGGAAGCCTCATACCAACATAAGTGATCCATTCCTATGGGTTTTGGGCACTTGCCCACGTTGGGCAACGCCCATCCTTGGGAGGGATAATTTTACCTCGCACCCAAGGCTGTGCACGGGCCCGGCCCGGACAGGCCCGGTAGCATACGTCGGCAAGGGGGGTGTACCACCTGGCATTTTGCGCCCCCCCCCCTGCGAACCATTTTGCGCTACCTAATTTTTGTTTTACGCTTATAACCATAAGGGGTTCCTTACTAATTAAAATTGGTCTTTTTTATCCAAGCTTTTCTTAAAGAACCTTTTCAGTCTTGTGGGGGTGCCCCGGCGGCCCCGATAGGGGCCGCAGGGGAAAATTTTGAGAACTTTGAGCTTCTTTCTAAAGAAAATTTAGTAATTTTTTTGCTCGACGGCGAAAATTTTGAGAATTTTTGGCCTTTTTCTTTTGAAAATTGGTCATTTTTTTGGGGGTGGGCGCAAAATGGAAAGGGGATCTCGCCCACGCCCCCATAGGGAATTTTTTTTTGAAGCTTTTCTTTAAGAAAACTGATTTTTCCCTCTTTTTTCTTTTCCCCCANGGGGGGGGGGTGTACCAGGTACCCCCTTGTCGACGTATGCACGGTAGGGGAAAATTTTTTTGACCGCAGGCCCTAAAGTTGAAATTTTTAATAAAAAATGAAATGAAATTTAAAAATACTTTAAATTTTATTATTAATAAATTAATTTTTAAAATTTAATTCAAAATAAAAAAATTGAAAATTTTTCAATTTTAACGGACACTCATAGGAGATGAATTTTTTTTTCATTTTTTATAGAAACTCAAACTAAATAAGGGTTTTTTTGTGGAAAGTTTTATTGACAAAATTGGGGTGAATTTTTTATTAGATTCACCCCAATTACATATCTTTTTATTAGCACATGAAAAATTATAAATTAAAATTCAGTTAAAAATTTTTGAAAAATTGTTTGGTGATTAAAATTTTTTCAATGATGTTAGAATGGACAAAATATATTAATTGAATTCGTAATTCTTGTTATTTTTATGCTTTTTTTGATAAAAAATATGATTTTTAAAATGAAAAAATACTGCCAAAAATTTTTTGGAAAAATTTTAAAAATTTTTGGAAAAATATGGATAAAAATTTTTTCCGGGCCTATCCGGGCCGGCCCGGGCCGGGCGGGCCTGGTAGTCGACGGGCCGGTTCGGGCTTTTTTTTTGTTGAGGTCCGGGCCGGGCCGGGCCGCCCTGGAGCAGGCCCATGCCTAGCCCTACTCGTACCATAAAAATAAGAATGTGAAAGGTAGAACCAACTAAGAGTAGATAATTTTACATGTTACCCATGAGTTCAAGCAAAAATTTCGTTCATCCCCCGATCATTGGAAATGGTTTACCTACATTTATATTTATACAAAAAATTAATTGAAAAATTATCAAGAATATTTACCTTTATAAAAGTTCTTTAGAAAACTTTTTTATAATTCCTTTAAAATAAAAATTAAGTTATCTTTTCATTATTTTTAAGGTTTTTACTACTAGTTCGTTGCATAAAAAGTTTTTAAAAGGTTTTTCTCGATTTAAAAGGTTTTTAAATTGAGAAAATTGAGGACTTATGAATTTTGCTATCGTAAGGGAGGAGCATTCCCCTTATGGATGAAGCAAAAAGAGATCTATTAGCCGAGCGCTCTAGAGGCGGGCGTAGCTTAGATTAGAGACCGGACCGAGACAAGATTTTTCGAAATTATTCAAGATTCACGGACCGAGATTTTTCAAGATTTCTCGATCGAAATCTCGATCTAACCTTTTTGAAGTTTTTCGAGATTTTTCGAGAAACGAGATTTTTCAATCTCGATCGAACCCAAAGTCCGGTCTCTAGCTCAGATCTAATCGGAAGACGCTGGAATCGTCCCCCGGTCGCCTCTTGTCTTTTTCCTCTGGAAAAAGGTGTCTCTAGAGTGCAAAGCGAATGATCTCTTGGCAAGGGTCCAGCAGCGTTACTCTATGAAGTTCAACGAACCCTTTAGCTTATTATCGCCCGAAATTAGTTAATAGGATTATACACACCAAAATAAGATCAATGGAAAGGATCTCATTTAATATTAAGGCTTAAACAAACTAAAAAAACGTTCAAAACCCATTTTTACTGAGATTTGGTCAGGTGGTTCATCATCAAACTGTTTTTGTTCAAAACAGCCTCAATAAATGTATTTTTCATCCTGTTCAATTAAATTCTAGATCTTTTTGCTGTATGAACGATGAACTATTGGACCACCTTTTGAATATTGAATATGGTGCTTTTAGGGCAAAATTGAATTTCAAACCGTGTTTAATAGCATAAACCAAAGGAATGTATCCGTTTTCGATGTCTTATTAATTCCATCTCATTTTTTTCGTTTTTTGAGTGATGTATAAAATGGTCTAAATTTTTTTTTCTCAAGTATAAACATTTTCAAGTCTACACTTGTTAAAAATGATCGGACAAAACCAACTACGGTATGGTTCGGTAGAAAACAATCAGAAGATTATTAAATATGTGCATAATTTTGTTAATGATGCGTTTCTAAAATACTTTTTATGCAATGACCTAGTAATTCACGTAAAACAGTTGGATGATTAGGTGCTAATTTATTATATTACCATTATTATCATCCCTATTAGGTTTCTTCTCTTATTATCAATTCAATTGGTTTTTAAGTGATGAATCATATAAATATCAGCAGGGTGGGGTAAAAAAATAAATAATAAATAATAAAATAAAAAAAATAAACACTACCTAACAATGGGCACCATAATGCTTCACTTCTTTCTATTATTAGGGGAAACTCCAAATTTTAAAATAATAAATTTAAAAAAAAATAATATATATTTTTTTACACATTTAATGTTTAATAAAATTACTTCTGTAATTATAATTTTTTTGATCAATTTAAAATATACCTGTATAATATTCAAAAGCCATGCTTGTTTTAATAAATGAAAAATAATGATCAAATAGTGCAATAGTTATAATTATTTCAGGCTCAGGATAATCGATGAGCAAGGAGAAACCTTTTGTGTCAGTACAGCATATTTTAACTCCTATAATAAAAAAATAATAATCTGAATCGTTTTTAAAAATTTGTTTTCAACAGTATAAACTATACCTCGGTCAAAAACTTATATTGGCCAACTATATTAAACAAATTCCAAAGTTTCTAAATCAATATTGCCCGACCTTTTTTGTTTAACTGGTTAAACAAAAAGTTTATAATAAGATTCATAAGAATAGCAAAGTTAAGATGTACAATTTATAATTTTAACTTCTTTTGAACATATGAATATCAAGATTAATTTTGAATTTTATACATTTTGTTATAATAATGAATAGTTTTTTTTACATATTTAGAGCTTATGTGAGTAGTTTCCTAATAAATAACAAAGTAAACCCAAACTCCACCTGAAACAGACTTGTCCTTACGATATTTGATTTCCAAAAAGTCCGTAGACTTGTGGCAATACTGCCTGCAATTTCCAGCATTATTGACCGTAAAATATTTTAGCCGAAAAATCAATCTCTGATATTTGTATGCAGTCTAAACTTAAAAAATTTATTACAAAACACTATTATTAATAAATAAATTTAAATAAATTGTCACATAGCGGTAAGCAAATCCATAAAAAACTAGGCATGTAGCGGGATTATTCTTAAATATTATTTATAAAAAGAATTAATTAATAATAGAAGTTGCGAAATTAAGTTAAATGTTATTCCACATTGTTTTTTTTGGGGTTAAAAGTGTATAAGGATTTGGTTAATATTCTAAAAAAGATTTCATAAAGTTATTTTGACCATTTCGATAGAGTTTTTGCCAGCTATTTTTTTTTACTTTTTTGAGATTTTAGCACCTAATAGTTTTTACCGCCTATTTTCGGGAATGGAAAAGGAGGTAAAGGGGGTTGTAAATATAGATTGTAAAAAGGATTGTAAACGAACATTCCATTCCTTTTGTTTTTAACTTCAGAATTTTTATTTCAATAGGAGAATACAACTAAAGCATACAAAAATTAAGATTTTTTCAGAAATAGTGGATAAATTATAGTATGTATTATATAAGTATTTACTTGATTTATAGAAAATTTAAAATAACAATTAACCTTGATTAGATAATGACAATCTCCATGCTCTTTTAAGAATGGACTCGAATACACAGTTTGTACATGTTTGTCTGCTACCAACTCTTTATCACAACCAACCCATTCTTTAAAATTAAATAAATTGGATATAAAGATATGTTTAACAAAAATTGAAAAGTAAGGACTGCAAAAATGACTTTCTTTCAAAAAATGAATAAAATGGGTCAAATTTCACTCCAAAAATCCAAAGGGCACTTTACTTTAACTTACAAAACAAATAATATTATTGAATGAGTTATACCGCATAATTTTCTGCTTTTATTTTATCAACCATTTGATGGTTAGTAGAATTCNTTTTTTTTGATCAAAAAAATCGATGGGATGCATTTTTGAGCAGAGAAATGCATGGAATTCAACACTATTTCTTTTTTCTCTGTTCGTCTGTATTCCCTCTGCTCTCTCGCACGTCCAGTGGACAGAGAGAGACTGTGCAGAGCAGAATGGATGGCAGCAGGCGCCGAGATAACGCAGAGGAAAAAAATAGTGTGCGATTTCTCTCACTTCCCTCACCCAAAAATGTCACCTAGCACCAATTTCTCTTCAAAATTTACTGCTCCGGCTCCGGAGCCCGAGCCGGAGCTTTTGAAATTTTTCACGGCTCCGGCTCCAGCTCCGGCTCCGGGCTCTCAAAATTTTTGGCTCCGGCTCCGGCCTTTTCAAAATTTCGGCTCCGCTCCGGCTCCAGCTCCGGAGCGGAGTCGGAGCTTTTCCCAACACTGATTCAGAACCGTATCAGTATAGTAGTTGAAGAGTACCAGTTCGCCATACTCAGCATTAAAACGGTGAAAAGGTACTGAACTGATTTGTCACTAATTTATTCTTTATCAGTTGCATGGTGCATTTTATCAGTACCAGTTTTTTATGCAATGAAATTTTGGAAATACTGTAAAAAAAATTCAAATAAAAATATTAATAAAAAATGAATTAGTTCAATTACCTATTTATTTAGTTACCTAATCTCATTATTATTTAACTCAGGAATTTAAACAATATTGGGCACTAGTTAGGTCTCATATGTTGCCGTACTTTATTCGATCAGATAATTTATTAAAAATTGTTTTTTCGAGCTACAATTCAACAAATTTTTGCATTAAAAACCTAAAAATTACCCTAAAAAAACCTAAAAAAGTTCAAAAAAAATTTGAACCATGCAATACTCATACTTATTATTACTTGATATTTTTGTTAAAAGGATCATTTTTTTGAAAAATAAATTTTCAGATTGAATATGTTAATGTTTTTCTTTTTTATATAAAAATTATAAAATTTTAAAATATTTTTATCGAGCTGGAGAACTAATAGCGAACCAATATGCTCCACTCTATGTATTCTGCATGGCATGGACATGCGCATAAAAAAATTATTCTTTGCATTCTTTATTATTTAAATTATTAATTTATTAAAGTAAAATGTGTGCACTAATAATGGCGAAAAATGGTTAGAAAGTTGTAAAACTAAAATTTTTAAAAGGAATAACTCTGTAGGAGGAGAAAAGAACAGCACTAAATCAAATATGGCATGTCGATTTTTTTCAGGCACATCTAAGGCGTGTCAATTTTTGAAGATTATAAAAAAGATCATATTTTCAAAGTATAAAAACTTATCTATTTTTATATTTTGGTATCTCGCAATATACTCCAGTATTCTGCAGGACATGTACATAAGCATGAAGACAAAATTCTTTTATAGTAACCGCCATTCTTGCACGGTTGCTTATTTTTAATACAATGGCTTACTATTTCATCTAAAGGAAATTTATAAGAAAAGTGTTTTTCCAATTGCCTATATATTTTTTTGAATTTTTTAAATGAAATCCCATTAATTTATAATATTTTTACTTAATTATAATTTTTTGTTACGATTATTTTTGTGGGTTGAAATTTCAATAATCTCAATTTGTAAAAAATTTAATTATGTGTCTCTCGCTTGTTTTTCCTCTGTTAACTGACAAAGGGATCATTATAAAAGGCATATTAAGACCAGTTCCTCCAGAAACTTCTTTAACCAGAAAGACTTCTTTGACCATGTTAGACCAAATCCTACTCATATATGTAAATTATAAAATTTTTAAATTCTATGCCACCAATTATATTACTATTTATCAAGTTTTAACACAAAAAAACTAGAGCTTATCTTTAATTCATTCTTTGATATTTTCATGTAAAAAATTATTTGATGAAGAAAATGTATACAGAAAATTTATCTTTTGCAAATTTCAGAGGAAAATTACCTTTCAGAGAAAAATGAGTTCGAAATTGAAATTGGGAGAATGGTAAAATTGATTACTTTTTCAATTTTTGGCGACTTTTCAAATTTGGTTTATTTAATTATATATTATTTTTTATTTATATAAATATAATTTTGTAATCCTTTATTTTAGAACTAAATGACTTCTCAGTTTGGTCTATCAGATTTTCTATCTCAACATTAGAAATATTTTACAAATAAATCGTCAAGATATGTATTGAAAAATCTTATTTTCTACCATTCACATTTTCTATTTAATTGACTTTTTATTCTTACCATTGCAATACAATTGATTAAGCAATTTGGCATCCTTATAAGAAATATATTCCTCATGGCCCATTATAGATTCATATAAAGGTAATTTGGATGAGATTGTTTTCAAATGTGGATAAACGGCCCATGAACTAAAATTTTGAAGAATATATTTCGACCCTCTTCATTTCGATGAGAGAGTCGAATAAGATGATGCAAAAAGACAATTTCGACTTATGCTCAGGTTGGAAATTAATAATTCTGAGCCTCATTATAGAATCATATAAAATTTGAAATATCATTGTTTTGTCATCAATCTTCTTCTTTTTTTATTTTTTGTAGATAGAAATGTCTTTTGTCATTTAGGCCAGAAAATCAATTTAAAGTACATTTTTAGGTAATTTGTAACTACGTTATACGCGTGCTCTCCGACTTGTGGAACGTGGTGCTGACAATGAGCCGTTAAAAAAACCGCCACGAGGGGCGTTAAAAAACCGCCACGAGATATAGTCTGTACGAAAACTTTTTTGTTAGATCTGTTAGACAAAAAGTATAAAAGGCAAAAATGTGCAGAATTTTATGCTGATTCGAATATTATAAAAAATTTTCCGAGATTCTAACAAAAAATTCGATTTTTTCCCGAAATACCGAAAAATACGGTTTTTAGGGGATATTTCGAACTTTTTGACCGAATTTCGAAAAATTAAAAATATTTTTCGAATCAGCATAAAATTCTAAACATTTTTGCCTTTTATACTTTTTGTCTAACAAGTCTAACAAAAAAGTTTTCGTACAGACTTTTTCTCGTGGCGGTTTTTTTAACGCCCCTCGTGGCGATTTTTAGCGGTAACGACCTAGCACCGTGGAACGTACTACATGTTTTGGTGAATGCTCTAACTCTAATTTGAATCTTTTCTCTTTTTCCATTTATTGGAATTTTTGATTGGCTGATTTGGAGCAATGGACTTCTGGGTTGGTGGGATTAACGGTGAAGGTCCTGTGATTCCCCCACTTTTGAGTCACCAAGTTAAATTGAGTACCTTTTTTAAGAGTAGCTTTTTTAATGAGTACCTTTTTTTTAAAAAATGAGTACTTTTTTAAAAAAATTTTAAACTAGGTAATAAAAATGTAGAAATGAGGTAACCTGGAGAAATGAGGTTGGTGTCAAAGATACTCTAAATGTCTGATATAAAATTGCAAAAACACTATCTATATTGACAAGTAGAAAAATAAAAGTTATGGCCAGCTACACGTGATTATTTTGACTCGGCCTATTAATCATTCCTATCGGGCCATAACTTTTTTATAGTTGGCCAATCTAGATTTTTTTTTCACCAGCCTCATTTCTCCAGGTTACGTTTTTAAGCTAGGGTAATAATCAATTTTATTCGGGGACTCAAACGTGGGTACAAACGAATCCAAATAGAAAATATCGGCAATAAAAATACTTTAGTAATTTCCAATTCTATTTATTAATAATTTATATATTAGAAACCAAATATTATTATTCTTATTTTTTGTCTAAATGAAATCGAGCTATTCTAAATAGGATTTAAACGACAATTAATATCATATACTTAAATAATAATATATTAATTCATAACCAACTCTGGTGGATAATGCATGATTGAATCATAGTCGTATGGTAAGTTGAAATTCATAGATGTTGGTTCCATTAGGAAATTTTCTTTCATTTCCTAAATAATGGAAATTTCAATGGATTAATTAAATGTTAATTATATGGATATTATGAGTAAATGAATTGCCTCTTCGATATTTTCCTCGTGGATGGTAACAAATTCATCACGATCTGTCCGAGATTGTTCATGGTGTATTCCCAAGGCGTGCATTATCTCATGTGCCACAGTCTGTATTAAGCAATTCTTAGTTTTGAATTTTTATCTCAAATAATTTTATACTTAGGTTAGAAAATTTTGTGTCTCATATTTGACCCCTATAATCTAGAATTTTTTTTTATTTTTATTTTTTGTAATTTTTACATGAGAGGTAATTTATTATCTAAATCCAACTGGCGTTCATTTTGAATTTTGAAATGCGGACATCCAGGGCAAAAAAATCACAGTCATATTAAAACATATAGCCCTATATGTTTTAATATGACTATGATAACGCATTAAAAAATCAAAATGAACTTCAGAACCGGATTCGGCGCCAAAAATTACCCCGGGGGAATTTTTTAGACGAATTTACGGGAATTTTTTATATTTTTTTGACGTCAGATGCAAAAAGTGACGCCAAGTGACGGGTATGTCAAATGGACATCGAATTCAGATTCAGCGGCAAAAATTACGTCATTGATGTTCTTGAATAATTGTAATAACGGCAACCTATTAACAATAATAATGATGAATAATTGGAGAATTGATATCATTATTTTGATTTTTTAGAAAATATTTTTGTTGCATTAGTGAGGAATGATTATTTAAACAACAAAACCTAACTTGTAAGTATGTATTTATATCCCCTTAACGAAGTTTTTTCACCCCTTAGTAGGAAGAAAAATTTAGAAAAATATATTTAAGGAATGTTTGACATAATAACTCCTTTTTCCACCCCAATAAAAGCTTTTTTAAACATCTACTACCATTTTTCCGATCCCGTCAGCAGGAAATAACTAATTTAATTTTTTGTAACATCCATGATTATTTAATTAGAAATTTGTCTCATTGGTGAACCAGAATTTTTTCCTCAAAAAATGCAAACTCACTCCCTCATGTGCACAAGAAGGCTCTTCTTTCATGCCAATATAGACTTTCTGCTTGACTTCTATATGTCCAATATCAGATTCGCAACCTATATGGTTATGGACAAAAAACATGTGTGGAGTATTTTTCCAATTAAACGCATATCCATCTAATGATTCATCGTGGTCAAACCAGATGCAGGTACTGCGCCTTATGGTCAAAAAATAAAAAATAAATTAAAAATATAAAAGAAAAACACTTACTCTATCAGGCGTATCCCATCATGAATTACATCTTTCCATTCTTCTAAAATAAATTTAATGCATTCATTGGTGTTAATAGGACAAAAAATGCCAAATTGCCCGATTTTGTCCTAATTTATTTTAAAAAAGAATACTGCAGTAGCCTTTTAATGATTTAAATTTTTGAAATCCTAAAATGAATTTTTCGAAATTTAAATTTTTTTAACCATCTTTAAAAAAAATGATTAATACTTTTCTGCTGCCCTTTATTTTAGAATTAAATATTGATTCAGGTTGGCAGAAATTCAAATCTTTTTTAAATTTCTAACCACTCAAAAGTTCTCATATGTTGTTAAACAATCAACTCTTTCTCGGCTCGGGCTCTGACTTACCGCCACTTGTGCCACTCTGATCAAAAAATTTTTTTGAAGCTTTCTAAGCCAAAGTGATAAAAAGCAAAGTTGTGGGAATTGTATCCGCTATCTTTTGTTTTTTTCGTTTTTCGAAATTCGACCAGAAATTACAAAAATTTTCAAAAATGTCGAAAAAAAGTTTTTCGCGAAAACGAGCTTTCGAAAAACTAAAAATACCAAAATTTAGAGTATAAAATTCTGTACAGCTGCTTTTGGCCTACAAGTTTCAAAAAAGTATTGGTCAGATTGGCAATGTGCGGTTTTTTTAACGTCTTAGCATCGCGTTTCTCCATGTAACAAATTTTGCTTTTACCAGTGCCACCATCTTCGAATGCGTAAACAATCGGTAACTTCCAGCGACCACTCTCTTGATTCAATATTTCATCGGCTTGTCTTTTATTCTTTCGCTTACTCTTGTTGCTAGATCCATCGCATTCTTAAATTGTAACAAGTATTTTTGTTATAAGTCAAAATCCTGTTAGATAAACTGACCCGTTCTCGACATGATTTCACTTTTTAAAACATTAATTCCTTACTTGTTCTGTAATATTCCAACGTTTTTAAAAGTTGGTCGGGTCTCCTGATTATATCCCCGCCTTTGTTAGGTTTCTTTCGTTGTAATGTTTTGTTGTGTGGCATGAGCGCACTTTTGGATTGATTTGCATGAAAATTATTTAATTAGGTAATGCATAACTCATCATATCTTTTAAATTCATCTTATTTTTCATTATTATTGATATAACTTGATAAGATTACACACTAGTATATATAATATAAAATAAGATTTTTCATTAATTAGTTGGTTTTATCACACCGCCCATAAAAATCATAAAATTATAATAAATTAAATAAAAAGTAAAAACGAATAATAGATTTTATGTAAAACTTTAGTCTGCGCATATCTTTTTACCGTTATTTACTCAGAAGTCAGAATGGAATAAAAGGTAAAATCTTGTCTACCTGACAGTCTACATAATTATTCTTGAATACATAAATGACCATATCCAATTAGCTCAAATTCCCTTCAAAGTTCGCATTTTTTAACTCTGCTCGGTGTTAAAAAAATCGCCAAGTGAAAATTTAGTGAAAATTTGTAAGTATACTAGGCCCAAACTCAGGGTAGCCTAATTATTCAAAATAGATCAACCTTTAGTCTAGCGCCAGTAACTTTATTTAAAATTTTTTAAAATTTAGTGAAAATTTGTAAGTATACTAGGCCCAAACCCAGGGTAGCTTAATTATTCAAAATAGATCAACCTTTAGTCTAGCGCCAGTAACTTTATTTAAATTTTTTTTATATAATCAGTAAACAAACCGTTTAATATGTGGAATGTGGATTTATGAGTTACCAATTTTTGTGAAGAAGTTTTTTTCGGATGACACTTGTCCATCAGTTCGTAAATTTCGTTTAACATTTTCTTCACCAGTTGTTTTTCCTCCCCCTCCCCCTGTTTTTATATGTCTCTCCGCCAGGGAGCGGCCCTTTTTCTCACATCTTTCCATCTTCGCTAGCGAAGATGGACCATACTATTTTTTTGTATGTTTTCTTTTCCTATATCTGGATATCTAACACTATTTCTCTCTTTTTACTATCTTTCCGCCTCTGTAAAAGTGGGCGGGTTAAGGATTGCTCATCAATATGTATGTTTTCTTCGTCCATCCTCTATGAAGAATGGCCCGCCCCTTTTATGGCCATAAATATCCCCCATCGATCTGAACAAATCAAGTTTTCCATTCATTAGTTTTTCAACAACATTCCTACGGACGATCGATTTCCTTTCCGGGTTCCCTTCCCCATTTTTTCGCGTTTCTTGTACAATTTTGTTTGATTTATAAAGTTTCTACTTTCTAAATCTTTCGGTCCAACTTTCAGACTTTCCTACTCTTCCCTAACTTTCATTCATCCCTTCCAAATCCGTAAGGTTTTTCCTATCGGATCCATTGCCATTCCCTTTTTCATTACACAATTCGATCCAAAATCCAAAGGTTTTTCCGGCGGATTCGTTTCTACTTTCCAATTTTTGACCCCGATTCCGAACTTTGGATGCCCTTTCCGATCCCCATTTTTTGCGGCATCTTGCCAATTCACAGAACTGCATCCATTCTGTGACAATTGTTTGTGATGTTCCTTACAATCACTCGCCTATGCATGCTGTATAATTCTTTTTTATTTATTTTGAAAATTTTCTTTATCTCCGACTCATTTTTTTCTATTTTGTAAATTTTATCAATTCGAATCAATGTTTTTTTGTTCTAATTTTTATAGTGTCCTAAATCTCGATAAGTTAATCCTATAAAAAAGTAAAACATCTTTAAGTTAAAACATAATTTTAATTTAAAATATCTCAAACATTAACTACTTTCTAAAGAAGGTCTGAAAATAACTCGGTTCGCCAAAATTTTTCAATCTATGAACTTCTTGTTCTCTTCTAAAATTGAGATATTTTTTATATATGCTTTTCAATTTAATATGTTTTAGGTATATGGTTCTATATGTCTTTAAGCAAGGTTGCAATTACTATGATTTTGCGGGGAAATTTGCTGTTTTGTTATAAAATTATTTTTTATTGAGCGCTTAAACTTATTTTTATTGGCTTCTAAAAATAGTACTTACTATTATACATTCCTTGTGTAAAATTTGATCTTTGCCTTCTAAAATTTGGTCTTCACTGAATAATATACGATGTACCCAACAATCGTCGCCCGATGTCAGCAGAAATATTGACGCATTTGCGATTTAAATCCATTGATGCGAACTCAAGTTTTGACTAAAATTTATCAATTAATAATGGGAAATTCATGTAATTAATAACCATATGATTTCTTAATATCTATTTTAAAAGTTATGCCCATGATTCTTATTAGCCGTTTATATTAGTTAAAAAATTTTTGGCACTTTTAATTTAAAAATTGACAATCTCAGTACTGTCTCCCTCATCTTTTCTCCTTTAAAATGAACCTTAAATAGAGCCTGGACTAATGACCCTAGTGGTGATTCAGAATAAACCCTTCTAGTCATTTTTTGGATAAATTTACTATTCTGTCGTACATTTTTTTTTAGAAAAATGGAATTAATAAAAAAACAATATTTTATTAAATATTGAAAACTTAAGTTCGTCTTAAAATCAGAAGTTTTTACGAATGCTCTATTTTTAAAGGTTGAACATTTGTTAAAATAGATTCAAAAAAGATCCAACATGATGTATAGTTCCCATTTCATAAATTATTTGATTCCAATCGATGGGTTCGCGAGCCTATCAGGGATTTGATTAGATAATTTTATGTTGGTTCGGGTATGTATATGAGCGGAGGTTTTAGTCCTATAATTGAATATTAAATAGAATGTTACATCTAATTTGGATTTGTGTTTCTTGGCAGCTTTTTGCACTTTTCTATTTTCATCCATATGGTGAACATTGCTTCTTTTTTTGTTCATATCATAAGAAGACAATGCCTAAAAATGAGAAAAATTTTATTTTACTAAAATGCTAAAAGAAATCTAGATTAGACTAAAAGCACCTTATCAATAGGAATAAATTGATCGAAAATTCCGGCAATTTTGCAGTTGGAACCAGAGCAAGGCGGAATCCATGGCGTAGGTTCAGCGATCGTGGAATATCCAGTAGAGGCGGGCAAACGTGATCGCTGTAGTTTAATGGATAAGAAGGTGCCATGTCATTACAAAAAATGCCTTTTTAAAGCTTTCTTGGCCAAATGTACAAAGGGCAAAATTGTGCAGAATTTTATGTTCCATCTTCTGGTATTTAGCTATTCGAAATTCGAACAAAAAGTTCGAAATTTTTCGAAAATATGGAAAAGTATTGTGTTACACGAAAATTCCGAATTTTTTTCGACTTTCGAAAAATTAAAAATATCATAAGATAGAGCATAAATTCTGCATAACGGTTTTGTATACGTATGGCTAGTAAGTGCAATGACCGGATTTTACTAATAATTTGACTTGCTGAAGTTGACCTCAAATCCTATGATTTTCTTATCACTACCGATCACTATCATATCTTTGTATCGGCTCTTTTCATATATAACTTATTCTTTATATTCAAATCTTTCGCTCATGTTGTTGTTGTTGTTGTAGCCACATCCTTCATGTCTGGTTGGGGTCGGGCTCCAATTTGAGGAATTTCGCCACTTCTTTGGGGTTTGTCCATAGATCTGTAGTTGTCAAAGTTGTAGGATTCGCACGGCATTTGAAGAGATGGTCAACGTTGTGCGGGGATCGGTTGCAGAGTGGGCAGGCATCACGAACTGTTCTGTCAAGTCGTTTCATGTAGCTATTGAGCAGAGGAGAGTAGCCTGAACGGAGTTGCGCCAGCTTGGTGCGGGCGGCTCTGGACAGCTCTTTCTCACTGGGACTGATGGACGGGGGTGGCCGGCCCAGTACAGTGCTCCGTTGCCGTTGTTTGGCTGATTGGACTGCTGCTGTGTGGATGGCTGTGCTGCACTTGCCGTGGTCGTTGTCCGAGGCTTGCAGAGCTTGATTGACGTCTTTCCAAAACCTGGTAGACAGCGTCTGCTTCATGAGCCTGGCTGGAACGTTGTTCGTATCGATGTAGTTTGGATGAGATGGCTGGCGACATTTGACCAGGAATTGCTTGCAGAGCATGTAGTTGTGCTCCTTGACAGGCAGCAAGAGGCTTTCGTTGTGCAGGTGCTCGATCGGCGACATTAGAGTGCAACCGGTTGCCGATCTGATGGCAGAGTTTTGGCAGCGCTGAAGATTGGTCCAATGTGTATCCGCCAGTTGGGGGGACCATACCGGAGCCGCGTAATTCATGATACTTCTGCTGATGGCCTTGAATGTTGTCAGGAGAACCTCCTTCTCTTTGCCCCACGATGAGCCTGCGAGTGCTTTTAGGACGTTGTTCCTTTTGCGAATCTTCTGTTGGATGGAAGACGCGTGTTCCTTGAACGTCACGGACGGATCCCAGGTGACACCGAGTATCTTAGGGTGTTTGGTGATCTTGATGGCGTCGTTGCCAATGGTGACTTTGGGGTCGGCGCGATGCTCAATGGTGGCAGTTGTGAAAACTGTAGCCGTTGTCTTAGGAGACGACAGACGGAGTTTACGGACCTCCAGCCATGGGACTACGCTGTTGTTTGGGTAATCGTTGATGGCAAGCCTGCGGCTTCGTAGTTAGATGATCGGGCCAGGACAGTGATGTCGTCGGCGTATGTTGTTACGTGGATGCCCGCAGGGGGTTCTGGGAGCGTAGCCGTGTAGAAGTTGAACAGGGCTGGGCTGATGACCGAGCCTTGAGGTACGCCTTGCCTGAGGACGCGCGACTTGGAGGTGACGCCTCGGAACTCAACTCTGGCCTGTCGACCGCGGAGGTAGTTCACGACCCACCGTTTGACGAGTGGGGGAAGATCTGTTGGCGCGATGTCGGTCACAAGTTGACGCGTGTCGACGGTGTCGAACGCTTTGGACAGGTCCAGCGCGACCGCGACGGTGCGTTCAACTGGTTGTCGACGATTCAGGCCGTCTGTGATGAACCGGTGGATGTCCATCAGCGCTGTTGTCGTGCTGCGCATCTTGCGGAAGCCGTGTTGATGATCCGGTACAGGGAGGTGTTGTTGAAGCGCCGGAAGNAAGTGCAATGACCGGATTTTACTAATAATTTGACTTGCTGAAGTTGACCTCAAATCCTATGATTTTCTTATCACTACCGATCACTATCATATCTTTGTATCGGCTCTTTTCATATATAACTTATTCTTTATATTCAAATCTTTCGCTCATGTTGTTGTTGTTGTTGTAGCCACATCCTTCATGTCTGGTTGGGGTCGGGCTCCAATTTGAGGAATTTCGCCACTTCTTTGGGGTTTGTCCATAGATCTGTAGTTGTCAAAGTTGTAGGATTCGCACGGCATTTGAAGAGATGGTCAACGTTGTGCGGGGATCGGTTGCAGAGTGGGCAGGCATCACGAACTGTTCTGTCAAGTCGTTTCATGTAGCTATTGAGCAGAGGAGAGTAGCCTGAACGGAGTTGCGCCAGCTTGGTGCGGGCGGCTCTGGACAGCTCTTTCTCACTGGGACTGATGGACGGGGGTGGCCGGCCCAGTACAGTGCTCCGTTGCCGTTGTTTGGCTGATTGGACTGCTGCTGTGTGGATGGCTGTGCTGCACTTGCCGTGGTCGTTGTCCGAGGCTTGCAGAGCTTGATTGACGTCTTTCCAAAACCTGGTAGACAGCGTCTGCTTCATGAGCCTGGCTGGAACGTTGTTCGTATCGATGTAGTTTGGATGAGATGGCTGGCGACATTTGACCAGGAATTGCTTGCAGAGCATGTAGTTGTGCTCCTTGACAGGCAGCAAGAGGCTTTCGTTGTGCAGGTGCTCGATCGGCGACATTAGAGTGCAACCGGTTGCCGATCTGATGGCAGAGTTTTGGCAGCGCTGAAGATTGGTCCAATGTGTATCCGCCAGTTGGGGGGACCATACCGGAGCCGCGTAATTCATGATACTTCTGCTGATGGCCTTGAATGTTGTCAGGAGAACCTCCTTCTCTTTGCCCCACGATGAGCCTGCGAGTGCTTTTAGGACGTTGTTCCTTTTGCGAATCTTCTGTTGGATGGAAGACGCGTGTTCCTTGAACGTCACGGACGGATCCCAGGTGACACCGAGTATCTTAGGGTGTTTGGTGATCTTGATGGCGTCGTTGCCAATGGTGACTTTGGGGTCGGCGCGATGCTCAATGGTGGCAGTTGTGAAAACTGTAGCCGTTGTCTTAGGAGACGACAGACGGAGTTTACGGACCTCCAGCCATGGGACTACGCTGTTGTTTGGGTAATCGTTGATGGCAAGCCTGCGGCTTCGTAGTTAGATGATCGGGCCAGGACAGTGATGTCGTCGGCGTATGTTGTTACGTGGATGCCCGCAGGGGGTTCTGGGAGCGTAGCCGTGTAGAAGTTGAACAGGGCTGGGCTGATGACCGAGCCTTGAGGTACGCCTTGCCTGAGGACGCGCGACTTGGAGGTGACGCCTCGGAACTCAACTCTGGCCTGTCGACCGCGGAGGTAGTTCACGACCCACCGTTTGACGAGTGGGGGAAGATCTGTTGGCGCGATGTCGGTCACAAGTTGACGCGTGTCGACGGTGTCGAACGCTTTGGACAGGTCCAGCGCGACCGCGACGGTGCGTTCAACTGGTTGTCGACGATTCAGGCCGTCTGTGATGAACCGGTGGATGTCCATCAGCGCTGTTGTCGTGCTGCGCATCTTGCGGAAGCCGTGTTGATGATCCGGTACAGGGAGGTGTTGTTGAAGCGCCGGAAGCAGGAGTCGCTCAAGTAATTTGGCGACTGGGGAGAGAAGGCTGATTGGCCGATATGAGTCCGGTTGACTGTTGTCTTTCCCTGGCTTTGGAAGCGGGATGACACGCGCCTTCATCCACACGTGAGGGATGACGCCGCTTTCCATGGACTTGTTGAACAAGGCCGCAATGTACCGATGGGCGATTGGGCCGAGGTGTTTCAGATGGAGCGCCGAAATGTTGTCGGGACCCAGGGCTTTGGAGGGCTGGGAAGCGTCGATCGCTCCCGCCACGTCCTCGGCTGTCCATGGAGTGTGCGTTGTAGTTTTGGCCTGAGAGACGATCAGTCGTTTGGCTGCTCGACCAGAAGTGAGGGGCTTGCCGGTTGGTCGTTGGTGGAACAAGGCATTCAGCTTGTTGGCACATTTGTTGTTGTCAAGGCAGGGGACGCCGTTGAAGATCAGTGGACTGTTGTTCTTTGGGGGCTCGGCCCCGTTGATGCTTTTGATTGTGTTCCACAGCTTCTTAGTGCCTGCCTTGCACTGCTTCAAGTAGTCGAGCCAAATTGCACGTCGGAACGATGACACAGTTGCAGCAATGCGCTTAGTGAGTTGACCAATCCGGGGGCTCGTGGGATCACGGCTGCGGATGTTGTCTCGCTCCTTAGCCAGGGTGATGGCCTCAGGAGGATGGTACGGGCGCATTTTTGGAATGCGACCGGCCGGAAGATGGCGTCCAGAGGCTTTGAGGATGGCGGTGCGAAGTCGGATCTCTCCGTTGTTTACGTTGACGGGTAGTGGAAGGGCTGACAGGCTGTCGCGCGTCCCAGTTGGCCTTATTGAAGTTGATGAACTGTCGTTGCGGAGCGGGGACAGTGGTGATAGCCGTTGCTAGGGTAATGACGATGGGTAAGTGGTCGCTGCCCAGCGCGTGAACGACTGACCAGGTTGCCGATGGTGCAAGGGAGCCGCTGCACAGAGTGATGTCCGGGGCCGTGGAAATTACCTGGCCTTGCCTTGACGCCACACGGGTTGGTTGGCCGTCGTTGAGGAAAACAGCATCGACGTTGTCAAGCTGTTCAGCGATTGCTGTTCCCCGGGTGTCCTCTTCTGCGGTGTTGTCCCAAAGGTTGCTGTGGGCGTTGATGTCGCCAAGCAACAGGTAGTCGTTGTCGTCCAGGAAGTGGAGGCTAGGGACGAAGCCATTGGAGCAGCTCGCGACCGGGGGGACGTATATGTTGTGGACGACAACCGGCCCGTTGTTGGAATGGATGATCAGCGATTGAAGTTCGCTGTGATCGTCGTTGGTTGCGTAGTCGTTGGACAGGTGGAAGGGTACCTTGTCGCTGACGATGAACACGAGGCCACCGCCACGGTTGTCTGGGTTGTCGGTTCGGTCCAGCCGCACAAAGGAGTAGCCTGGTCGCTTCGGAGTTGCGCACTTGGGGCCCCATTTCGTTTCTTGGTTTGCAGCCAACAGGATGTTGTTCTCGTGCATGAAGCACAGGATGTCGTCCAGTTTGCCACCGATCCCGTTAACATTCAACTGCAAAATTCTGAACTGGTCCAAGTCCACCTTGGTCAACGGGTGCATTGGCGCCCACCGAATGATACGGGCCAGTCCGTTGTCGTCGTAGTTAGCAGAGGGGTTCCCCTGTGCTGGCGGGGAGGCCTGCGCCCCAGAACCCGCTGAGGTACTGGCAGGCCCTGGAAGATCCCGTGGGGCCTGCCGGCGAACTGCCCGAGAACCAATCGTGATGCCAGGACCCGGATTTGGGTGGACATCTCCAGCGATTAAGAGAAGAATCCGACGCCAGCTGGCTGGATCAGCTGGGTCGGGAGGCGAAAAAACATACTGGAGCCCGACGATGTCGTAGCGAGGTGTGGAAGGGGTGTTGTCGGCCTTTGGCCCCTTTCGGGGGTGGACCCGCTTCGAAGAAGCAGCCGATGTGAAGTCCAATCTTTCGCTCATCCTTTTCTTTGTCGGCATATCCACCCACCTCCTCTTTGACTGATCACTGTTAACCACTTTTAGGAACACTATTTAAGCACATTATTTTGTACACAATTTTACTCTTAATTTTATTCTTATTTTCTTCTCCAATAAACTTTTCTCCAAGTCCCCGATTCCGAATTCCCCTTCTCCGACCTTCGTCTAATCCCCCAACTCTCCAACCGGACCCCGAGCATTTCACTGGTGGCTCGAACCGCTGTTAAGCTACAGGACAAGCAGCAGGACAGGCCATCCTAGCTAGCTAGCCTCGTCGCAGCTCCAACTACCACGTGAATCCAGATCATCAACTGTGCGGATTGAACTGAGTGTTCTCCCCCTGCTGATCAGCGACATCGAACTAAGTGTTCTGTCGAGCTTCAACAGCAACTCCCTTCGGACTCCGATTTCTCATCAGCTGTGCGGATCGAATGAGTGTTCTCCCTCTGCTGATCAGCGACATCGAACTAAGTGTTCTGTCGAGCTTCAACAGCAACTCCCTTCGGACTCCGATTTCTCATCAGCTGTGCGGATTGAACTGAGTGTTCTCCCCCTGCTGATCAGCGACATCGAACTAAGTGTTCTGTCGAGCTTCAACAGCAACTCCCTTCGGACTCCGATTTCTCATCAGCTGTGCGGATCGAACTGAGTGTTCTCCCCCTGCTGATCAGCGACATCGAACTAAGTGTTCTGTCAACTAGCGGACCGTCTTCCATCCGCCTTGATCCGAGCGCGACTGAGTGTCCCTCCCTGCAGCTAATCATCAAACGTCACATCGGAAACTACGAAATGAGTGGTGGCGTCCGATCAGATTTTGACGACATATTTTTCACCGCATCTGAGCTCGACAAATTCGCTCATCTTCTGACCCGACTTCGCCATTTTGAGAGCTCTGTTTCCCGCGAGTTCCGTGCACTTCAACGCAATTTGCGCGCTGCCGAAAATACAGTAAGCGAGCAGAAGACGACAATTGAACTACTGACTGCTCGCATCACTGCTCTCGAAAATGGGATTGTTATGCTACGACAAAATGATGTTCCGGTCCAGAACGATGACAACGAAATCCGTGAAAATGAAGTGGACCATTTCCAATCATTTGAAGACGCCGATGTTTTGATGATTCAAAATCCGTTCCCATCTTTGGCAGGAAATTTGGATCCGTTCGACGGCAACCCCCAAATGAACTTCTCTAATTGGTGCTCCCGTTTCCTCGATCAACTTGGGCTCTACGACAATTTGAACGAAATGCAGAAGCTCCATCGTCTGAAGATATCCCTTACGGGAATCGCCCGCAAAGAGATGGAACGCGTTCCGGACCCTGCCAATGGACAACAAAAAACACTAGACTACGTCATCAACTACCTGAAGCAGAAATTTCCCTCGACTTCAAACATCTCACTGGCTAAACAACAACTTACAGGATGTCGCCAGGCGCCCGGAGAGCCAGTCCACGCATTTGCCAATCGCCTCTCAGATGTCATCAGTGCTGCTCTGGCCGGAAAGGCGGATGCGGTGGTAGAAGAACGGCTTTTGGACGAATTCGTGGAGCGCCTTTTGCCAGAACTCAGCCTTTATGTGAAGAGCATTGAACCGACATCTTATGGCCAGGCATTCGAGGCGGCAATCAAGAAGGAAGCATGGATCAGATCGGTTGGTGAACATTCTGGTGCGTCATCCAATGGCACTGCTGCAGCAATCGAAAACCTGTCACGACGACTGGATCAAGTGATGGTATTCGCCAAGCAGCATCGGGATAAGGATGTGATGGAAGTGTCTCCTCGCCAGTACAACGAACATCAACGGCGCCCTGAAAAGCACTGCTACTACTGTAAGAATACGGGACATCTGATCGCGGAATGCGAACGTCGAAAGCGAGCAAATGCCCGTCGGGATTTTGACGGAAGCGAACATCACGAAGATCGACGTGACTACCGTAGCCGCCACGACAGTTCGGACAGCCGCGATTGGCGTCATCGCCGCAACGATTCTTCGGAAGACGACGACCTTTATACGCGCCGAAACTACAATCGTGATCGCAGTTATCACAACGGAGACCGTTATTCTGATCGGCGACGTTACTACGACTCTCCATCGCCAAACCGCGTGCGCCTTCGTGAGACCAACATCGTCCGTGCAGTGTCCCCTGTGTTCCTTGTGTAGAATGATACATCGACGGACGAAACACAACAATGAAGGATGGAGGGGGTGCAATGACCGGATTTTACTAATAATTTGACTTGCTGAAGTTGACCTCAAATCCTATAATTTTCTTATCACTACCGATCACTATCATATCTTTGTATCGGCTCTTTTCATATATAACTTATTCTTTATATTCAAATCTTTCGCTCATCCTTTTCTTTGTCGGCATATCCACCCACCTCCTCTTTGACTGATCACTGATAACCACTTTTAGGAACACTATTTAAGCACATTATTTTGTACACAATTTTACTCTTAATTTTATTCTTATTTTCTTCTCCAATAAACTTTTCTTCAAGTCCCCGATTCCGAATTCCCCTTCTCCGACCTTCGTCTAATCCCCCAACTCTCCAACCGGACCCCGAGCATTTCAGTAAGCTTTTTTTGGAAAACCTTTTAGGTTTTGGCACCTTTTTGTAAAGACCCAGCACCCATAAGAGAGATGATGAGACATGAGTTAGGCTTGAGTTTTGAGTTAGCCAAAAAGTGCAAAAAGTGGGCGTTTTCCAAAAAGTGCAAATGGAATAATAGCATGTAACAGAATATCCCTGATGAAAAAATGACACCTAGAAAAAACATCCAAAGGTCTTTTTAATAAATTAAAAAGCTGTAATAAAAAAATTTAATTCAGAAATAAAAAGCGTGAAAATAAAATATAATTTAGAAAAATATAAGGTTTTTTAATCCTTTTCATAAAATTATAAATATAAAAAATCACACTAAAATAAATTATTTTTCATATTTTATTTTTATAATTTTCAAGCTTGTTTATTAAAAAAATTTAATTATTAATTATTTTAAAAAGCTTTTCGATGGTTATTTTCCAGGTGTCATTTTGTCATCAGGGATATTATGTTACATGCTATTATTCCATTTGCACTTTTTGGCAAACGCCCATCTTTACACTTTTGGCAAACGACCTAGCACCCCACCAACATTCTAATGTTTTGCCCAAGCTTTAGTCTATAAAACATAAAAATAATACTTTTTTAGGTTAAAGAAAACTCAAAAATAATGGAGGATATCGAATACTAAAAGGCCAGATTAACAGCTCAATTTTCTACTTATTACCTTTCTATTATTTTTGCCTAGCAAGTTTAAAAAAGGGATGTGCCTAATAAGTGAGTGATGTTAATCTTCATTATCCTTTTTATTATATGGCATTTTTCCCCATTAAAATCGCGTTTTAATAATTTCAAAACTATTTTTGCCCTTTTTGTCAGTCCCATTTTCTAAGCATTTCTTGCCAAATGACCTGCTATCCTCCAATTTATTACTTTGTCCGTTGTTGTTGTTTTTGTCCATTTAATTGGCTTTTCCTTGCGCAGTTTTCCTTTAACTAAACAATCCTCCCCTTGGCCATCTGTACAATTTACGTGATGCTGGCCAAAACTCAGAGTTACCAAATGCGCAAAAATAACTTGATTATGGTTCACGAGGGAGCGCTTCACTGCGGGCAATCGGATACTAAATTTACCAATTATCATTGAAACAATATGTTCAAAAAATTAAATGGAAAATTTGGTTTGCAAACAAATTGCGCTGAAAAATTATTTCTCAAAAAATTTCATTGATTTCTTTCATTGATTTTCGGAAGCTCCAAAGGCATTGAATTCAAATCTACGGTCAATTGAGCATATGGGATCAATTTATTTCGAAAAATATGAGATGTAAAATTAGCCTCTAATTGAATTCGAATTTTTAATTAGAAAAATTAAGTATTATCAGGATAAAAAACAGTTTAATACGATGATATTCATATCCTTGGGGCTTAAATTTTTCTGGGCTTAATTTTTTTCTCTGAAGGAGGCTAAATTGGAGAGGTCTCAATTAAAAGGGAGCTTTAAATTTTTAACCTTCTCTTGGAGGATAATTGTTGTGGAAAAAAACAAAAAAAAAGAAAAGAAAATTTACCTTGAAATCCATTGAAAAAAATTTTAAGTTAAAAATAAAATATGATTTTTAAACTAATTTTATGCATTCCTTAGTGGCAATTCAAGATTTACTTTGATCCAGAAGTTCGATTTTAATCCATTGGACAAATAGATACTATGTAGAAGTAAAGTGGGATAAGGTTTAAATTGGAAGGGGCTTAAAGTAGAAGGGGGATTAAATTTTCATTCTACCCCTGAGGGGTGGCTTCAATTAGGGGAGGGGCTTAAATTAGATGAAATGTTATTTAAATTTTTAAAAAAAATCATAAATTCATGTCAAATATGCTGATAAATAGTTTTATTGACCCCAAAAGATGTTTAACAGGCTTTTAGTGAAATAATTTCTCGACCCAAATATAGGGAAGTATACTAAATACCTCCATCTGCTGTTTTTACCTTGTTAAGGAATAACTGGTCATGATCTTCCCTACCACAGTTAATTCGGTTCGATCCTTATCGGTCATTTTGACGCAATATTCGATTCCGATCCCGTGCCAGACTGCGTTCGGCTTGTGCTTTCGTCCTTTCTCCTCACACAACCGAGCGATTTTGTTACCCGCCTTATTGTTTAACTTAATGGGTTTTGATTGGTTACAGATAACCAATATGATTTAGCAGAATTTAATTCCTTTTTTCAGAATTTTAACGTAATTAAGGCCATGGCCTTCTACTGATCAGAAATCAGCAGATCGGCACTAATTCGAAGGAGGTCTTTTTTGAAAACGGTCCCTCCTTTCCAGCAAAAATTGAAATTTTTTTTTTGTTTTTTTTGCAACTATTTTGCTCTAAAAGTAGTTAAAATGGGTAAAAATGGAAAAAAAAATTTTTGAGTTTCAAATGAAAAGGATCCCCCTGTTAAATTTTGGGGTTTCAAAAAAGACCTCCTTCGAATTAGCGCCAGCAGATCAATCTAAACATCTTAATAGGTCAGGAGTGATAAATTATTTCATTTTTTGATGTTTTTGACGAAAGCTCAGATAAGTCTTCCAGCAAGTAAATTTTTACATATAATTTTAGAATCATTTTTGGTTTTTTAACTATAAATCCTGAATTTCTCGTTCTTACCTGTCTCTCCTTATTGAGCCTTTTCCCTTCGGCACTTGACTTATCCAAAAGACTTTCGTAACATATCACAAATGCAGCACTGGTGTCCCTTAATAGTTCTTTTTAATTTCAATTTTTATGATTTTATCTATGAAAATTAAAATTTCCTATGTTTTAAATAAATTTTAAAATTATCTAGCGTTTAAATTGATGGTTGGAAACATATTCAGATACAGTTTTTTAAGCTTGATATCCTGTTTGATCTTGGTTTGGAAGTTTGGAACCCTATAAAATTTTAGAAAATAACAAAATACCTTGTACAGTATGTGGCAACCTTTGAACATTTTGTTTGGGTTCGCTGTTGGCGCCATTCTTTATCCAATTTATCCAAACACTTTTGATCGATAAATTTATAAGGAGTGCATCCGGTTTCATTGCAGTGCTCCGTTGTATTAAGACATCGTAAATTCATGTCTATTAAAAAATTTAATTTTTATGAGTAGCTTTTTAATAAAATAAAAAAATAAATATAAAACTAAACATAGCCTTTGTTGAAATCAATTATAGTGTTTTTTTGTAAATAAAATTTTTTTATTTTTTCAATTGGAATAGTAGATTTCTGCCCAAAAACCTTGCTCAATCTTGGGCATAAGAAAAATTATATCAAACTATATTTTTCTTTTTCCTTGAATTTTACATATGTCCGCATTATTGTTTTGTGGCAAAAAAGAATAATTTTGTGGCAAAAAAGAATAATCAGCGATTGGAAAATATTTGAAAAATAATTATATGCTTTTTTCTTTTTATGAATTAACAACTAGGATAAAATCGGGAATTATTATTGAAATCACCAGTGATGTTATAATTTTTGTTGTCAAAGGAAGTTTTGCATCCCAATTGATATGGTAAGGTGTCCAATGCGATGTTGAAATCGCCGCTTAATTTCGAGGCCGGAATTTCCAACTCAAAGCGATCAAAGTCCATTTCGAGATTGGGAACGAAACAAAAGCTAAATTGATAAATATGCTGAATATTTTTATAAATTGAATTTAACCGATTAAAAATATATATTTTTTAGTTTGAATTGACTTATTTAGAGGGTCAATGTACCCCAAAATATTAAAGATCCTTTTGATTAACTATCATCTATATCCCGACAACAATACCGAGAACTTATCTATATCTAGTCCCCATGTTTTCACAATCGCTAAAAAAGTTAGATTTAAAACAAGGCATGCCGTCATGTACGATATACGATATACGTCATATACGAGATTTTTTATATTTTTTATGGGGATGATTTTTGAAATTATATATAGAAAATTTGGATCATAAATCAGATTATTAAATATTTTTCGTGATTTTTTATAAAAATTGCAAAAAGCTATACTCGTAGCCATAAGGAATGTTCCAATTTTTCAAACTATATTGATATGAAAGAAAAATGTCATGCAAAAAAGAGAGAACAAAATAGAAATTAGCATGGGAGAGANGGGGGGGAATATTGGAGACGGGGGGAATACAAGAGCATATACGGTATATGCTTTTTTCTTTTTATGAATTAACTTCGACCAGCCTTGTTCCTCCTTTGCTGGCCCATCTTTCTTTATTTTTTCCTGGCCCTTTAGGCCCAATCATCTGATCAGAAATATCGGCTATCGATTACGAAAAATGAGAAAGTTGCCATTCGCCAAGTTAAAAACTTCGACCTGTTTCTCGGCTGGAGACCAAACAGCGTTAGCACTATTGTCCATCCTGCGACCATTGAAATCACCAGTGATGTTATAATTTTTGTTGTCAAAGGAAGTTTTGCATCCCAATTGATATGGTAGGGTGTCCAATGCGATGTCGAAATCGCCGCTTAATTTCGAGGCCGGAATTTCCAACTCAAAGCGATCAAAGTCCAATTCCAGGTTAGGCACGAAACAAAAGCTAAATTGATAAATATGCTGAATATTTTTATAAATTGAATTTAACCGATTAAAAATATATATTTTTTAGTTTGAATTGACTTATTTAGAGGGTCAATGTACCCCAAAATATTAAAGATCCTATTTGATTAACTATCATCTATATCCCGACAACAATACCGAGAACTTATCTATATCTAGTCCCCATGTTTTCACAATCGCTAAAAAAGTTAGATTTAAAACAAGGCATGCCGTCATGTACGATATACGATATACGTCATATACGAGATTTTTTATATTTTTTATGGGGATGATTTTTGAAATTATATATAGAAAATTTGGATCATAAATCAGATTANAAAAAGAGAGAACAAAATAGAAATTAGCATGGGAGAGAAATATCTTTTCAAATATAAATGAAAATGGAACATTTTTACGCCCTCGAGTATAGATATTTATTAATGTAAATTTTACCTATTGTTGATGTTTAGAAAGAAGAGGAGGAAGAATTGAATAAAATTTAGAGACATATTGGTCTAAAAACAAATTAACAATTTAGACGAAAATGATGTGTAAAAACTCTTAAGATGATGCCAAAATATTAAAGATTTTTTAAAAAAGCCCAAAATATTAAAGATTTTTAAAAAAGTGCCAAAACTCAAAGGGTTCTCAAAACTTTTTCAAAACTTGTGGCCAAAATTTCCAGCGATAATGTTGTGCAAAATTTTATGCTCTATCTTCTGTTACTTTTATTTTTTTGAAATTCGAATAAAAATTTCGAAACTTTTTGAAAAAGTCGAAAATGATATTTCACGAAAATTTTGAACTTTTGTTCGAATTTCAAAAAACTGATAGAACATAAAATTCTGCATAACCCTATCTTTTATATTTGTGTAGTACTTTGACTCCAAAATATGATCCCAAAATATGACCTTACATTCGTTTGTCTTTTAAAATGATCATTCCCTCCCCCTTTGAAATTGTTATTTCTCTCTTTTGGCGTAGTGACCAATTATCGATTAGTTGACTCGATTTGTTCCCCCGTGCATTCCCCTCTTTCACTTTTGCTCCGACGCTAAAAATATTAATTGTGCCCCTTCCCGAAATAAATATTTTAGTGAAGTGAAAGTGTATTGTCCTTTGGTTTTGTATTCCCACCGAATTCTTTTTTTCTCCTATTTGGCGCTCACCGAGGGAAACAGGTGTGTTCTAGCGGTGATCAGGGATTTTTAGGGGGGAAGATCGGAAGGTAAGTAAAAGCGGGCTGCTGTACTTGCCGGATTTCGACATTTTTCACTATCGTGCCGGGCTGGGCGATAGTTCTACAACTTCATCGACTTGTTTTTTGGATTTTCTGTTGGTCCGGGCTGGACAACAGTTCTACATCGACATAAAGACCGGGCTGGTCAATTTCCGACTTCGACTGAATTATCGTGCCGGGCTGGGCGATAATTTCAACCTTTCCGTTTCTTTGCTTTCGATCCGGGCTGGACGTTAGCAAAAAACTCTCCATTTGTCGTCAGCAAATAAGGTGCCGGGCTGGGCCTTATTTGGCAACTCTCCATTTTTCGTCAGCAAATAAGGTGCCGGGCTGGGCCTTATTTGCTATTTCTTCTCGCCGATCAGCGCTAGTGACACCGGGCTGGTGCACTAGTCTCGCCTTGCATTTTGGAATCGCCGACAATCTTCTGGTGCGAGACCTGGCCGACAATGCAGATCACCAGGTCGCCTCCGATGACTCGTCAGCGGGCATTGAATTTGGGCGTTGTTGTTGATGATCAGGGCAATCAGGTCCAGGCAGCACACCAGCAGCAGCCACCCAACGACCTTCTTATGGGACCTGATGATCCGCCACTGTTCCAGCAACCACCAGACCCGATCTTCCCCATTCAGAACCTTAATATGGGGATCAATGATGGTGATGATAGTGAATTGAGTCAGCACAATTTAGTTCGAACCATGTCGGAAGAACAAGTGCGTCGCCAGCTTCTGGACGTGAACCTGAACGCAGCTGCTCCCCAGAACCAGGATGATCATGTCGATGTGGATGGATCCGTGCACAGTGGAGATGGTATGATGGATGAGAGGGATGGGAGCCAAGTGAATGGTCAGCATGGGTTCGCCCCGCTAACTTCCACCTCGAATGATGATGTTGATCAGCGAGTTGTACCAAAAATGCGGGATCATTTTGGGGGTGCGCGACATTTGGCAGTGAATCAGCGACTAATGGGACAGATAGGCCAACAGCGAGTCGTAAATTCCGCAATTTCTCAACAGCGTAGGGCTCATCCGCAAATCCATCCTGTCTGCATTGGCCAACAGGTCCCGCATAGGGTCCAACCGCCTCAAATTCAGCAGCAACCGCAAGTACCCTTGCATCATAATCGGGGGTTCGCTACAGCGCAGTACCATTCCGCGGCAAATTTCGCATACACTCAGCCCCTTCCTCCGCTGATTCCACAAGTGCAACCGCAATTTAATCCCTATGTGTTTGGAGCACCAGTTCAGTATATAGCGCCCTTTCATCCTCATTCCTTTCCGGCACCACTAGGGACTCAAAGTGCACATGTGCAGCAGGGTCTTCCTTTGAATTCGAGTCATCTTGTCGGTCCACCGAATCAATACATCCAAAATATGCCTCCACCTCCAATTAATGAGTATTTGGGCATACATTCGCAGCATCCTCCGCAGAGAATGCAGCATCATCGAGCAGTACGGAATCAGATTACAGAACAGGAAATTGCTCAGTGCGGTCCTACCAATTTGGAGTTTAATGTGGTCCTCGATCGCATCCCCGACTTGAAAGGCAGCGAAGGCGCGGATGGCATAAAGCGCTTCTTTAAAAAGTTTGATAGTTATACCGACGAGTGGCCCAATAACAAGAGAATCAAGGCGTTGGAGAGCAAAGTGTACGGGCGAGCAGAAAGGGCGTTTGAAACTGCGAAGGATACTCAGCCATATAGATACGAGTCCATCCGACGCGAAATGCTGAACCAGTTGGAAGAGACCGACGCGCAGCAGTTGCATGCTTTTGATGAGCTCATGGTGGGAGTCGTGCGGAAGAATGGTGAAGGGATTGACGACCTAGCGACGCGAGTTTCGAATTTGGTCCGCCGAGCCTATCCGGGATTGACTAGGAACTTGTGTGACGAATACTCCATCAAATTTCTGATAAGAGCCATGGGAAATCCGGACTTGGCGATGAATTTGGAGCTTGTACGCACACCTGGCATGGGTTTAGACCATTTTGTTTCGCTGGCAGCAAGGGCGGAGTCGACTCAAAATGCGACTCGAAGATTCACTCGTCAACCACACGTCAGTCCGCATACCAATTCAGCACCTTTTCGGAATAATCTGGAAAATTCGCAGTCTTATGGTCATCATCAGTCAGGTGGAAATTTTGGTCAGACATCGGCGAATGGAGCTCGTCAACAGCAATCTCGCGGTGATTGGAGATGTTTTAACTGCGATCAGCCGGGTCATCTATCCCGTGACTGTACTCAGCCGAGAACTTCTAGGCCACGTGATAATTCGGGCGTCAATTCCAACCAGAATCTGAGTCAAAAGCCGAATTTTGTTTCAACTGGAGCGAATAAAACTCCTATTGGCGGATCGAATAATAATGCCGGAAATGGTTTTAATGGAAATAAGCAGTCAACTTCGCGGAATTTTCTCAAACAGAATTGTCTAATACAGCAGGATGAAGTCCAGAGCAGTGATTTGCTCCTGGGAAAGATCGAATTAGCACCGGAAGTGGAGGAATTCTTCGGAAATATAAAGGTTGAGAACACAGCGCAGGCCAAGGAAGGACCACCACCGATTGGGAAAGTCATGGTAGCACGCGTCGAAGTTTTTGGGAAGGAAGCTGATGCAATGCTGGATGGCGGAGCGCAAATCTCACTTGTTGGTGCAAATTTTTTCTACCAGCTGATGCGTCAAGGACATTTTAAATTGGAGGATGTGGGGTTTTCGCGATCGAGTACGAGCATTTTGGACGTAAACGGGGAACAATTGGTCTGCATCGGCGCAGTTACTCTCCCGATTTTGCGACGCGGTTGCCAAGCTCCGGTGAATACTCTCTTTCATGTAACGAAAGCACCAATTGGTTTTGATTTGCTTTTGGGGACAAACGCACTCGGAAATTTGGGATTTAAGCTGTATGACGGACCGAATAAAGCCATGATTGACTTCGAAACATCGGATCAGGAAAAGAAAAACCATTTGACGGTGATCTATAAGACTATTTTGGAGCCACATTCGACGAAAATTCTTGAGCTGAGCGGTGAAAATTTAATCGACGGCGAAGAATTCGTAGTTTCTGCGACGGAAAAAGCCGATATTCGGGTTGAACCTAGTGTGGTCTTGAGTTCCGGCGGAAAGTTGCTTGCTCCAGTTACAAATTGGTCTTCATCGCCAGTAGTACTTGAACACGGATCTGTGGTTGGTAGCACGGAATGCTTGCATGTGATGGGAGAAACCGAGAATTTTTTGGATTCTTCGCTGATCATAAGGCAGACAAGAATGGAATTTTCCGGCGGCATTGCGGAGAAAAGTTCACAAAGCGAGGTCATTGGAGTACTGAAGGAGAGAATTGGATCTTTGTCTGATGCGGAAGAAGAAAGACTACTGAATACAGTCGGAGAATTCGGAGAAATTTTTGCTCTGCGCGACGAGGATCTTACTCAAACAAGTTTGGTGCAACATGAAGTTGATACAGGTGATGCAGCTCCTATTAGACAGAAGATGCGACCAGTCCCCTACGCCTACAGAGAGAAAGTAGCAGAAATGATCCAAGATTATTTGGGCAGAGGCTTGGTTCGTCCTTCACAGTCACCTTGGGCAAGTCCTATTGTGATTGTACCGAAACGTGATGGCACACTTCGATTCTGCGTGGATTTTCGTGGTGTTAATTCAGTTACGCGAAAAGACAGCTTCCCTTTGCCGAACATTGATAATACACTCCTAATGCTTGGCGCGAGAAAATTCTTCACTACTCTCGACTTCATGTCCGGTTATTGGCAAATCAGAATGACGGATAATTCTGTGGAAAAGACAGCTTTTGCCACCGAGTTTGGTCTACACGAATTCACTGTGATGCCTTTCGGCTTGTCAAATGCGGTTGCAACTTTTCAGCGGTTCATGTCACGTCTTTTCGAGGGACTGATTAACGATTTTGTTTTCGTCTACATCGACGACATTCTGATTGCTTCCGAGTCGTTTGAGCAGCATTTGGAACATCTTCGGATGGTTTTCACAAGAATTCGGGACGCTGAACTTAAGCTCAAGCTCACCAAATGTCATTTTTGCGCGGTGGAATTACCGTTTTTGGGACATATTTTAACCCGAGATGGGATAAAAATGGATGCAGACAAGGTGAAACCAGTCGCCGAACTGCCACTCCCATCGACGCGAAAAGAATTGCACTCGCTTTTGGGCTTTCTAACTTATTACCGTAAATTTATCTACGCGTTTGGAACCATTGCGGCACCTCTGTTCCGATTGTTGTGCGATAATGTTGAGTTCAAAATCGGCGATGTGGAGCGAAATGCAATAGCGGAACTGAAAGAGAAAATTTTGAGTGATGCAGTCTTGTACTTTCCGGATTTTGAAGCGGCGCGGAATGACCCAACTCGTCAGTTCCTGATCATGACCGATGCCAGCAAAATAGGAATTTCAGCGATTTTATGCCAGCCAGACCCTGAAAATGTGGTCCGTCCCATCTATTTCGCTTCGCGTCAGTGTACAAAACATGAAGCGCGTTACTGCCCTACGGAGTTGGAAGCACTAGCAGTTCGATTTGGCGCGAAAAAGTTCGCTCAGTTCATCACCATGATGCCTACGCGCGTGCTAACCGACCATAAAGCATTAATTTGGATGTTCCGGAGCAAAAATGAGACAGGGAATGCGCGTGTCGACCGCTGGTTGTTGGAGCTGAACTCGAGATTCATCCTAAAAGTGGAATTCCAGCCGGGGAAAGTAAACATTATCGCCGATGTTTTGTCGAGATCAGGAGCTCTTCGTGGTGCGGAAGTCCGAGAACCGCAAGAGGAGGATGAAATTGCGTTCGTGGGTGCTGTAACTGTGACAGCGGACCGGGAAAATATCTTGGATTGGATGGGAGACAGAGAAGAATGGGTGGAAAAGACGAAAGAAAGCGAAATGGAAGATGTTTATGGATTTTTGGAGAGGCGAATGCTGCCAGAAGACGGTCGCGACAGGCAACGCTTGCTGGATATTTGCCACCGGTACACGATTTTGGACGGACTTTTGTATCTTTGTGAGCCAGAAGGGCGATTGCGACTTTTTGTTCCAGCAGAATTTCGGAAAAATTTGGTGAAACAGCGACATGAAGGAAAATGTGCAGGCCATATGAGCGGCAAAAAACTTTATCGCCAGCTTTCATTTGAATTTTTCTGGCCAAATATGCTCACCGACTGCATTCGTGCTCATCTTTCCTGCAGAATCTGCGCCCATACGAGGAATGCGCGTGCAAATGAACCACCTTTACGCGTAGTTGAAACTTCAGAACCGCTGGAGCTAGTCTGTCTAGATATCCTAGACATTGGTCCTTCAAACTCCAATAATAAGTACATTTGCGTCATAGTTGATCATTTCACGAAATACGTTGTTGCGGATCCGATTCCTAATAAAAGTGCAGATTCGGTTGCCAAAGTTTTCGTCGAGAAGTTCGTCCTCACCTTCGGCTCGCCGCAGAGAATCCATTCGGACAGAGGGACTGAATTTTTGAATGCTACAATGGCAGAAATAGCGAAAATTTTGGGAATAGAAAGATCCTTCACGGCGGGATATGACCCGCAAGGCAATGGACTAGTGGAAAGGGTCAATAGGATAATAATCGGCATTTTGAAGAAGTCTACCGCGAGCAATTGGACGTGGGATGAGCGCTTGGCATATGGATTATTTGCATATAACATCACACCTTCGGAGGTGACAGGATTCTCGCCATTTTCGCTGATGTTCGGTAGGACAGCCAGATTTCCGCTGGACGGCGCAGTTCCCCTTCCCGTCAAACCGTTATACACAGTAGACTGTGAATCTTACCTGCAGTTGTTCAGGGAGAACCTTCTGAACATGCTAGAAGCCGCGCGGAGAAATTCGGAATTGGCGAGAAGGCGTAGCAAGCTTTGGTATGATTCTCGGCCAAAAGTAACGCCAAATAAGTTTGCGAAAGGCGATCGCGTGATGGTAGCGTTCCCGGGTCTGCACCGTCGTTCTGCGCACAAAAAGTTGCTGTGGTCCCACTTCGGTCCGTATGTGATCTTGGATTTGAGCGAATCATCGGCATCCTTGGTCCCGATCGACAATCGAAAGGCAGAACCGATCCAAGTGCCATTAGAACGCTTAATAAGAGTTCCCCCGGGAGTAGAGGACGTTGCGACCCTGCCTAAAGGAAAAAATCCGTTCAAAAATGTGTTGAATGCGATGCGACTTTTTGCAGCACTTCATTGGGAATTTGAGTGTGGGATAGGAGATGAAGCCAGGGTTTGGCAATTGAGGACAATTGCATCATCAGGACGGGAGGAAGGAATGAAAGGAAGAGAAAAATTGAAGGGAAAAGATGAAAATGGATTGAAAAAGGGAGCAGAGATGACTGGTGAAGTGATAAAGGGTTTTTCAGGCATGGAAGTGGACACTAAAGCGACGCTGGACTGGCTGATGACGTGTGACGAGAGCAAGGAGGGCCACGAGTTGTGTGCAAAACTCGTCGTCGGCGATCTGGACCCGGTACTGGATGGGACAACGTTCGGGTCGACGGGAGTCCGGACACCTCTCCAAGCTTTGATGGCCGTCTTCTTATTAAAACGCGGCACGGTCTCGTCTGTCTCAGCGGCCCGGAGCTTTGTGCAGATGATCATTGAAGGCGAACCACAACTGGAGTTCGTTCTCTATTCGGGAGGAAGAGGCGATCGGGTGGAATCCGGAAGATTCCCGAATGAAGAAGACAAGATGAAGGCACTGGAACGATGGGTCGAGAACTGTGACTTCGCTCGACAGGCGCTCAAGGAATCCGGACACAAACCGCCAGTGATGCCTTTGCCCAGCAGTCTGAATGCGCTCCAAGAGTCCGAGAGAACTGGCTGGCAGCAAGCCTTGAAGGACAGCAGTTGGACCATTGAACGACTCCGAGCGAAGATCATCCACCGGGCCGAAATGTTCGTGGAACATCCGCGTGTCGTCATTGGTGATAGTAGCGGACTGCTGCTGGCGCAACATCTGGACCGGACTTTGTGCATCGGTCCCGAGTCTGGAACGATGACAGTTGCGGAAGTCATCAGGAAACTCCATGGGACTACACTCTCGACTCGCGTCAAGGCAGGGCTGCTGCTCATTGGCCGCGACAGCTTAATTTTGGGCGAGACAACAGACGACATTGTCGAGCAGTTCCAGCAACTCGCCAACCTCTGTCGGCGCTTCGAGCATGTGGCGTGGTTTTGGGCTTGTCCGCCTTTCGTCTTCGACAAGTCCGAGCAGTTCGAGGAGCTGGTGGCCCGGATGCGACCGATCATGTCAGCACCGCCTTTCCATCCCATAACAACAACCGACAACGGCCGCTCGGCATTGGAAATCTTTCGCTACGGTGACGGCTTCAACCAGCACATGGTGTCTCAGGATGGCATCATGCGAGAACCGGGTGTTCGGGCTCTGAAGGCATGGCTCTTTTCGCGGGTCTCAGGATTTCCCGGCGACAACGAACTTCGCATCAGAACCATCCGCTCAGCCATCAATGTCGTCCCTGTTTCGGGTGATCGGGCTGATACCCGCAGGGTCACGACTTTCAACACCTCGGGTGATCGGGCTGATACCCGTAGGGCTTCAACCTCCGGTAGCGCTTCGGGAGATCGGGCTGATTCCCGTCGCGCAGGGTCCTCATTCGCCACGCCCCAGCGCCACCAGTCGGCCAGCCGTGTCCCGCGCCGTGACCGTTCGACCAGTTCCGCCCGCCTTCATGCCCATCCTTATGTTGCAACTTCGTCTCGTCGTTCGCCGAATCGTGATCAGCCTCCCCGTCCCTATTCTCGCCCCCGTCACCGCTAGACGCCTGTTTGAACACCCCTTTTGGTATGGCGGGATGCGTACCAATCCCGGGTTTCTCATTCTTGTTGATTTTTTCGGCAGGGACGCCTCACTTGATGCGGGAGGGATGTAGTACTTTGACTCCAAAATATGATCCCAAAATATGACCTTACATTCGTTTGTCTTTTAAAATGATCATTCCCTCCCCCTTTGAAATTGTTATTTCTCTCTTTTGGCGTAGTGACCAATTATCGATTAGTTGACTCGATTTGTTCCCCCGTGCATTCCCCTCTTTCACTTTTGCTCCGACGCTAAAAATATTAATTGTGCCCCTTCCCGAAATAAATATTTTAGTGAAGTGAAAGTGTATTGTCCTTTGGTTTCGTATTCCCACCGAATTCTTTTTTTCTCCTATTTTTGGCTAGAAAGCGTTTAAAAAAGTTTTTGGAGAATGTTTTTTAGATTTTGGCTATTTTTAAAAATTGAAAGATTAGCACTTGAGGACACGGTTTCTGCATTCGTCACAAAAGAAAAATTCTTTAGTAATCTCGCCTATTTTCTCTTGCTGATCAACCATCAGAAAATGGAAAATAGGATGATGATTCAGCAAACAGAGTTATATGTATGGAAAGCAAAAGGATAAAAAATCAAATCGATCAGAAAGACAAAAATCGGCATCTTTGCATGTAAAAAAATTGAGCAAACTTGAAAACAATTGAATATGATTATTAGTTCTGGACTTTGATTACTTTTCATATACTTTTCGTCTTTTGATGGTTACCCAACCGTTGCAGCACATTCGTTATAACACCGCTCAAATGGGTGCTAGGGCGTTGAAAAAAATGCCAAATGAAATAGTCAAAACAAAAACTTTTTTGTAAGACTTGTTAGACCAAAAGTAAAAAAGGCATTTTGTGCAGAATTTTATGCTCTATCTTCTTTTATTCTTACTTTTTCGAAATTCGGCCAAAAAGTTCGAAATATCCCATAAATACCCAATTTTTAGGTATTTCGGCAACATTTCGAACTTTTTGGCCGAATTTCGAAAAAAAATTTTATACCATCAGATAGAGCATAAAATTCTGCACAAAATTGCCTTTTATACGTTTGGTCTAACAAGTCTTACAAAAAAGTTTTTGATTTGACTATTTCATTTAGCACTTTTTTTCAACGCCCTAGCACCGTTCAAATGCAACCTAGCTATATAAAATTACTATAAAAACCTAATAAGCCATTCGAATTGATCGATTGTCACCAAAGTTATGGCCAAAATAGGGTGAAATTGGCAAAAAATTTTGGCCAATTTTTTCACAATGTACCAATTAGAAAGTTATACCTATATATTTTTTTCGCCATCGACTCTTTCTCACGGACACTAATGATCAAATAATTTGAAAAAAGGAGATGAGATTTTTTTTGAAAAAAGCCTCCGTCAGGTTGTCGGCATCTTTTTTACTCAATTATTAAAGGTCTCTAAAACGATAGTTTTGAAAAATCAATCTTTTCTTTCTAAAGTACAACATATAAAATATTACGAATCAGCTATTTTGAGCAATCATCCATCATCCTGCGTTTGTTTGATCAACCAGATCAAAATCGTTTCGTTAATTTTGAGTTTAATTTTGAGTCAGAATTTCGGTATTCAGTCGAGCCCCTATTTTTGTTTACTTCTCACAACGAAAACAATTGCTCGGCAGATTGTAGCGAACATCACAATTCACAACACAACACCGACGACACTCTTATAGGAGTCATTGTGCGTTTCTGCGGTAGTCGCCCTCTGCCATCCGTTAGCATTTTCATTCGCTCCCTCGACGCTTTTCCAAGTTCTCTTTGTTTACTCACTCTTCGGCTGTTTTGAAGTTGTATGGAATCTTTGGGTTTTTTTTTGCCTAAATCAGGACGAGCTTCCGGCGTGGTTGATGATTGGAGGGCGAGGGAAGAATCCTACTGGTTTAAGTAGTCGTATGAGTTTCTATTATGCGAGTACTCTAGTATTGTTTTTTCTACCCAAAAGTTAGCGGACGTGCTACAGTACCAATGAGCACTCATTTTCTTTTTCATGAGCACTCTTTTCGTTTTTCTTCAACACTTTTTCATGAGCATTCTCTCGTTTCAACAAACACTTTTATTCGTTTCAAATAAAAAATCCATTCCTAACTTTTAGGTAGGAAAAACAATTTTACAGTAGTTATAGCCTTGTTAGTTGGAATTGGTCATTGCAGAATTGTAATATATTTTTTTTGCACTTTCTGATCATTTCCAAATGTGCTTATGTGCGTATTCATATTTTATGATTCTTCAGGGTGGTCCTGAAAAAAAGTCCCATGATATGAACAAGAATTTTGGCCTAATAAGAGGACTGATCGCAGCATTCCTGTACACACATTTTTTGAGGCCAGATAATGCTCTTAACTAATTCCCGGGGGAGTGTTCTCGATTATTCCGACATGCCCAAACATGTGCAAATAAATAATAAAAATAGGTAATTAATTTGATTTTTTAAAAAATTTCAAAAGGAATTCTAAAAAGAGAATATGGCGAATACGAAAAGAGAAGAGTTGACTAATTTCATCATTTTATGGAGGTCGGATCCAGTCGGAAAAAGGTTCAGGGAAAAAACCCAGGTTAAGGGGGAGGTTTCAAGGGAGAAAGATTCGGTAAAAAATCAATAAAACAATGCTAAATTTTTGTAAAAAAATCAATCCAAATCAACAAATTTTTATGAAAGAAAATTCCCAATGGTCTTTTTCTGCTTTATTCTGTTTATCATTCTTCTCGCAAAAGTTTCTTGCGTACGTCGGGATGAAAATGAAGTTATTAACCACGATAATAAGTTTTACATAAACAAGGATTACAAATGTTACCTTTATGCATTTAAAAAAGAGGCATCTGGTATGGTACAGCCGGAATACAAACTTCCGGCCCGTTTGGAGGTATGTATCTACTATCTACCACTATAATATACATATTTTTGCCAGTATATTAAATGATATTTAATTTCATTTTGTCTAATTGAAATTCAATCGTATTTGTCTAAAAAATACAAGCAATCACTTGATCTGATTATCGATGAACCAGTTTTGTTTGTAGGACTTTCATCGCCGAGCGCACATGAAAGTATGCGGAAAGCCCAAGTATGAGCAGTTCAAATATTGTGCAAAAGCGGCATTGTTCAAGAACCAAGATGTGTTCAACCAGGAACTTGAAAAGATGAATGCAATTATAGCAAATACAAAGGAGGTATTGTTTTTATTTCCTAGAAATGATCATCGAATCGGAATTCATATAATTTCCTCAAAATCATAACCATCATAATGGGCGTTTCCTCAAAAACCATCAAAATCCAACATTTGAGTCCATTGGAGAAGATTTTGAAATACTTTTTGAGCCAATTGTCCAAAAAATATTCCTTATTTTACATAAAGAAGACATGAGAATTGAATTATTGAGGTACCTGTAGGACTACAAGTTAGGTAATTAGGCATCATATTATTGAATGATAATGATTGATCATTTAAAAAGACATTCGAAATTCAATTTTGGCCTCTGAAATCGTGCTGAGTCTTTCATCAAAAGTAACAAAGGGCGTTTCGCTATCAAAAAGGATGTTTCGCCAAAAGTATAAAAAATTGTTTATCGCCAATAGTATCAAAATAAAAGAAAAACTTTTTAAAAAATATTTTTCAACAATTAATATAAAATTTATATAAATAAATATAAAATTATAAAAAATTCAAAAGCGGCACTTTTTACTTTAGATCACCTTTTACTTCTCCCGCCCTTTTTAATAATAAAAAAATATTTAGAGAATGGGTGTCAAACAGTGCTCGGAACTCGTACTCGTACTTCGTACTCGTACTCTTACTCTACTACGAGTACGAATACGAAGTACGAGGGATCCAAAGAGGGCGGTACGAGGTACGAGTACGAAGTACGACCCCATTTTTTGCCCTAAAACTCGTACCGACAAGCACCCCTAAGAATGGCACTTTTGGCAAATTTTCGAAATTTTTGCCCAATTTTTCTTATGAAAATGGTCTCAAATTTTCAAAAATTTTCTCCTGCGGCCCCTATCGGGACCGCCGCCCCACATCTCTTAATATATTCATTGAATTCATGAAATGATTTTTTTCATAAAAATTCTGTTCGGTTACTTTTTAATAAATATTTTTTGCTAGCCAGAGACCTTCCCCCAAAATGATCCGAAAAATTTGACGAGCTTTTTTATAGGAGGTACACATTTGGGAAATATCGGGACACCTTCCATGGCCAGCTTTCATTGATTGCATTCCTCTTTTCACAAATGAAACAGTGGAGAGAAAATGATTAAAAGCTCGAATTCTCTTGTCAATTAAATAAAAAAAATGGCAATGGTAAAGAATCCGGAACCCAAAAAGAATTTTTTTATTCAGAAACCAATGTAAAAAAGATTTCCCCGGGGGTAATTTTTGATGCTGAATCCGATTTTGACATCCATTTTGACGTCCTACGTCATCTGACGTCACTTTTTGACGCTGACGTCAAAAAAAAATTTTTTTGAAAATTCATCAAAAAACAACTTCCTGTGGTAATTTTTGATGCTGAATCCGATTCTGATGTTTTCACCAATCCCCTCAGAAGCCTTGACTTCTCGAGGGGATTGGCAAACAAAAAATAAAAACAATAGAAAGCAAAAAGAAAGGAAAAATAGTAAAATTCAGTTGTTGACGGGGTAAAAATTGATAATCTGATCAATCAGATTATCAAATGCTGTGATTGTCTTCTTCCCGTAGATTTGCCTCCACTGGAACTCGTCCAAATAAGAGGGCAGCATTTCCTCGGTCGTCCCGCACATCTCCTTATTCTTCTTCTTTGCGTTTTTCCAGAACGCCTCAACGTGATTTGTACAAGCGGCGGTCAGGGGGTCAACGAAAACACAAGAAATTAATTCTTTATGAAAAGTTATTTTCCAACTCCAAAAGTGGGGGGGGGGGATCTCCTAACTATTACCGAAGTTTTCGGAATGATTGACAGAAACATGTTGATAGGGCGGATTGACTGGAATGCCCGGCACAATACGCTTTTATCATAGGAAAGTACGATTAATGATGAAATGAAAACATCAGAANAAAACACAAGAAATTAATTCTTTATGAAAAGTTATTTTCCAACTCCAAAAGTGGGGGGGGGGATCTCCTAACTATTACCGAAGTTTTCGGAATGATTGACAGAAACATGTTGATAGGGCGGATTGACTGGAATGCCCGGCACAATACGCTTTTATCATAGGAAAGTACGATTAATGATGAAATGAAAACATCAGAATCGGATTCAGCATCAAAAATTACCCCAGGAAGTTGTTTTTTGATGAATTTTCAAAAAAAATTTTTTGACGTCAGCGTCAAAAAGTGACGTCAGATGACGTAGGACGTCAAAATGGATGTCAAAAACGGATTCAGCAAATTACCCCCAGGGAAGTCTTTTTTACATTGGTTTCTGAATAAAAAAATTTTTTTGGGTTCCGGATTTTTTACCATTGCCAAAAAAATATTAAAATTTAAGATTTTTTTCCAAAATGGCATTATTTTCGAAAATAAAATTTTTTGAATTTTTGTGATTTTTTCACTAGGTACGAGAAAAGTACGAAAAAAGTACGAGTACGTACGAAGTACGAGCCTTTTTTGGTGGTACGAGTATGAGTACGAAATACGAGGGTTCAAAAAAGGCCGGTTACGAGGTACGAATACGATGGGCTCAAAAGGCCGGGTACGAGTACGAAATACGAGAGGCCCAAAAGGGCCGGTACGAAGTACGAGTACGAGTACGAGCAAAGTACGATTTTCCGAGCACTGGTGTCAAAATGTAGACCTAAAGCAAAAATTGGGAAGGCCACAAATTTAAAAAATACTATTGAAAATGCTAATAAAAAAGATTAAACAATGACTTTTAGAAATACCGACGTTTTTTAATTTTTACTTTTTAATTGTTGGGGCTCTACTTGGCTCCACTTCGGCTAACAAAGGTCGTAGTCGAGCAAGAGTTTTTTTTTTACAAAAAATCCGTTGGTGTCATTGTATTATGATTCACACAGATTCTGATTCTCATCGACGGATGTCTTGTTTGCGATCCGTGGCCTGAAAAAGTCGTAGATGTGGTGATTGGATTATACGATGAGGGGCTGAAACAAAGGTAAGTTTCAAAAAAACAAGATCTGAAATCAAAAGATTAACATTCGCTATTTCGAGTAATATTGAGCTGGATTCTTGATCGGCATTAATTTCAATTTTCTTGAATTTTTTTTCTGCCCAAATGATGGGCTCTCTAAAAAAGAAATTAACCTATATATAGTTATATAAATAGGAAAAGATTATAATCAAACAAAAGTTAAATAATAAATTTTTAAAAAATTAGATAATTTTCAGGGTCTTTTAGTAATTGGGATAATTTGCGCAGGTAACATCTTTTATTATTTTTATTTTTGGGTAACAACCTAAGTAGTTTCGTGACAATGGAACCATTATAATCTGACGTCAAAATTTTTATAAAATTTCGCATCAAAATAATTCTTAAATTAATCTATTTACAATTTTTCATATTGGTTCAAGAACAGTTATGTAATAAAACTTTCTAATTTTCTAGTCGGCGTCGTCGACTACAAATATTTTTCAAGCTGATGGCTCTAGTCAAATTTTCAAGTCAGCTCGATTCTATGTGTGCCTTCTATACGGGGATGCTTTATTTCGCCTACAAAAATTTCACCTACACCTCTAGAAAACCAACTTCTATACTTAGGCGCCTGGAACTAAGTTTTGGAACTAGATTGCGGCTTCTAGCTAACATTATTTGGTTATCTATTTTTGGGCACCGGCGCCTAGAAGTTAGTTTTCTAGAAGTGTAGGCGAAATTTTTTTAGGCGAAATAAAGGTGAGCCCTTCTATACTTTTCAATTCACATCTTCAAAAGACCATTAACTATTCTGGCAGGTGCCATTTGATCCTTCAAATTTTTTTAGCCAGTGCATCGGCGCCTTTATTTTTAAGCCGGCTCAAGCCGGCGCCATTATCTTTCCAAGGAGGCAACTTCAGCGAATTGAACTTTAAAAATTTATATTTTATTGCTGAATTTGCGTTTTTTGGCCCGATTGTGATATGATTCCAAATTGTCGTGAACCTTTTTACCTAGCCTAACCATAATTTTTATAGTTGCATCGAGAAACTGGACAGCAGGTGCCCCTATAACCCTCAAACAGCCCCGCTCATCGAAGCAAAGTCTGACGAGTATGGCGACTTCAAGCTTGGCAAAATTCACCTGCCAAAAGAAAATAAATATCATAAGGATTATGACCATAAGAGATTCGTGCTGAGAATTGATCACCGATGCAACCAGTACGGTATGATACAGACCAAGTGCATTGTGTTGCCGGAAATAATCATTGATGACATGCGGTACAAAACCTGGGAGTCCACCACAACCATCATACCACTTCTTCAGGGCGATGACGAGGTGAATTAAATTCGAATTTTCCGAATGATTAGGTCACGACTTTATAGTAATTCGATTTAAGGAATCCAAAAAATCAGTTTTATGGTAAATAAAATTTTAAAAATCATGAAGGGCTCGGTTTTACAAAATATCAAAACCCTATACCGTAAAACCTGTATTATAGCCCCCCCCTGCAATTGAGCCCCCCTGTAATAGACCCCCCTCTGGAGGGAGGTTGAAAAATATAACCCCCCCTGCATTAGAGCCCCCGGGGGTTCTAGCCAAAAAAATTTTCAAAATTCAATGGAATAATCGCTTTAGTAGTCTCTTTCAACAAAAATGCGAGCATTTATCATTTTGGTAAAATTTTAGGGTATATTTTTTTCTAGAACTCCGTTCTTAGGAGTTTATTTTGGTTCAGGACCTCGTTATTAAGGGTGTATTTTGGTTCAGGACCTCATTCTTAAGGGTGTATTTTTGTCCGGGACCTCATTCTTAGGGGTGTATTTTGGTCCATGACCTCATTCTTAGGGGGTGTATTTTGGTTCAGGACCTCATTTTTAAGGGTGTATTTTGGTCCGGGACCCTATCTTTAGGTGTGTATTTTGGTTCGGGACCTCATTTTTAGGGGGTGTATTTTGGTTCAGGACCTCATTTTTTTTTTACCTTCTTAACGTGACTGCGTCCATTAAAATTAGCAATTCTGAAAATTTTTTGGCCAAAATACTTTTCGGCGTGTATATATTTATATATATATAAATTTTATTGAATTCTTTTTCAAAAATCGAAAATTTCAATTTTTTAAGGAAATGCGAAAAATTAAAAAGGCCAAATGGTTAAATTAATTTTCTGAACACATATGCTTTTGTAAATTTGGTCTAGCAAGCTTCAAAAAAATTTTAGTTTGGATTGGCCAAGTGGCGGTATTTTATTGCCCTAGTGGCTTTTTTAACCCTAACTATGAGAGCTGCAAATATCCTAGAGCCTTTCTAAAATTGTAGAAAAAAAACGATAATCGTTTAAAATTGAATTTTTAGGTCGCCTATTTCAATTACACTATTCTGCCAGGGAAAGGAGAGTGGGTCTGATGAAGAATGATGAAATGATGACCAAGGATGAAAGATGTTAATCAATTAAACAAGGAATTTCTAACTTTTAAGCTCGCAAAAACGAAATTATATAATTTTTATGGTATAAAATTTTATGGTCCTTTTTTTATTTTTTGATTGGCACCAACGGTGTAAATTGCTTGCCAAATTTTCAAAATTTGTGCTGCAACTCGGCGCAGCTTCATCCACCCTTAGAAATTCTTTATTCATTCCCGGCTGTCGAATGATATCGAAATGGCTACTTTTGCGTACCCGACATTTGCGGACAATTTATAATAACATTGAATTAATTCGTTACAAATGCAATCTAAATAAATGTGTTTGATGTCGAAAAGAGAATTAAAAGATTGGCTACAAAATAAGCCTAGATAAGTCTGCTCGAAATAGTCGTCTGAAAAAATGTTACAGCCAAAACTCTGCATTTTGCTAAAAATTGTTTTGGCCATAACTTCCTTCATTATGAATCAATTCGAATGGGCTTAGACGTATTTTGTATTTTCGCTCTATTTTTGACATAAAAATGATTTCTCTAAGTTACATTTGAGCCGAGTTATAACGTGGTCAGCAAATATCGAGTCCGCAAAAGTCGCGCCACGCACTGAAATATGTCGAGAGCCACGTCCAAGTTTTGATAGCCATATCCATAGATTTAATAAACTTACTTTCCAAGGTCTCCTTCTGTTCCACTTTTGCTCTCCAGTGACAATTTTCCAAAAAAAAGATTGCACATATTTTTATATCGCAAGAAATGCACTAATGTTATGAATATGTTACGAATTCGAGGAGACACCGCCGATTAGAAACGGCTTCAGAGACTGAGAATGTCTAAGCAGTACTATATGTAATTAAAGGATATAATAACAAAAATTTATGAATTAGAAATTTATTTTTGGCTCTAAGATTTAATGAAGCCTTTATGAACTTTTTCTCTACACCTTTCTCTGCACCTCTGTGCACTCTTTTGCTGTTATATTTCTCTGTCGCTTCGGCAAACCATTCGCTTCGATAGATCGAGGGTTCAAAGCAATGCAATCGGCGCTCAATTTTCTATTTATGTATTTCATTAGAATATCAAACTTAAAGCTTCTTGCATGAATTGATGATAGTTAAATAATTAATTGGATAATTTTTGGATATTAATTATCATTGAGTGAGTAATTAATTATTATCATACTAAACTTTGGGTAAAACGTTAGACTATCGGTGGGACCCAAACACACATCTCTCCAATCCGGGGAGTGTTCTTATCCACTAAACTACAGCGACCACGTTCGCCCGCCCTTTAATGGATGCTTTTCATGGGGTTGGAATCACTCTCGAAAGGCATTTGCTCTTCTCCCTTACTTAATAAACGTACATGAACTTTATCTATTAAAAATAAAGAATTAATGACCAATTCTTAATTTAAAGGAATTAAAGTTGCTGAACTTTTAATGTAAAAAGAAAATTTTCTATGGTAGTCGTACTATTTGATCGTTTCAAAGAATTGAAATGTGTTTATCGAAAGTATATCTTTTAGACTTTAATTCAAGATGTCATTTTTCAATTATACTCTAAAAAAGATCGCAATCAATCCAACACCATTGGTGCTGATCATTTTCCCACGATCGCGGTTTGGAATGCACCAAATAAATGATATGATGAATCATTGTGGACAATTTACAACAGAAGCAATTTTTGTGTTAAATTAATCCCTTTAGAACCAAAAAATTCATTGATCTTCTCAACGCTTTTATCATGATATAAAGTGAAAAAATGCATTTTAAAAGTTAATCCGCAAAAATCGAAAAATCACAAGTTAACTGTGGATATTATAGCATTTTCTCGAGTTGCCTGGTAGTTGTTGATCAGATTAGTTGGCAAACTTAATTAGCAATTCATATGAGTAAATGGCCTTTAAATCTATTGTTAATATAAACTTTTCATCAATATGAAGCAATCAATTTTGCTCAAAAAAAGAAGCAATCAATTTTGCTCCGTCAAAAACTAAATTACTAACATAATCCGGCAACATTTCTCGGGTGAAATACGATCCAAGTAAATGGTAGAGAAAGAAAGTTTTAAACAAGTCTGTCATGTGCTGTTGCATAATTACCATTTCTCCAAAGCAACCTTACTGGTATAGCATTAGCATCTCTTGTTGCATTGTAGATAGGTAACATTATTTTTCCTTATTTACGAATTTCTGGCCTATTTTCAGGCGGATTCGGTTAACTGAGTCCCCACGATTGAGTCCTGAGGGTAGAAAAATCGTTCGGTTCAAAGTTAACCTAGAAAAAAGAGCCTGGTTAAAAGCGGAATATCTGCTATAAAACTGCAAGAGACTGTTCGGAAAAAAAGTTATGACCATATTAAGCCATAAAATCGTGATTTTGGCCAAAAATATGGCCATTATCTTTTTTATACTAGGCCAACACGGATAGTTCCTCTTGCAAGTTTATATCAGGCATTTAGTGCTATCTTTTGACACTAAATCACTTCTCTAGGTTTTGCCTGAAAAAAGTTTTAATCATTTCTTTGATTTTTTTAATCAATTAATCAGTTTAATCAATCGTGGGGACTCAGTCAATCCTCACCCATTTTCAAGATTTCTTTCATTTCTTATCACGCTGATCAAAAATTTACATCTCTGATCATTTTCAGTCAGAATGATTCGCGTCTCATCCCTTGCGCTTGATTTGTTGCTTATTGCGACTTTCGCCATATTTTGTTTGGCATTGGCCAATCAAGGAGCGTCCGATCGTGCAAAGCGTGAAGGTAAGCACCAAAGGGTGCTTGGACGTTAAAAATTAAGTCCCTTCAAATCAAAGGATGGGGCTAAGCGATGAGAAAAAGGGAAATTTCACAAACATACAATTACAAATTGTTAAAGTTCTTATTTATTTTAACTGTTTAAGTTATTTTAACTGTT
>LDKF01000225.1:0-20258 GCA_001026735.1 Rotylenchulus reniformis | reverse complement strand
AATTTGAATAAACTTATTCGGCTTTTATATCTTATTTTGCTCTATTTTTGACAGCAAATACATTTCACTAGATAATGAATGTAGTGCAAATGTTTGGCACGCAATGACCGGACAACTTTCCGAGATTTTATAAACCGATAAAAATTTTCGTCTTTAAAACGGGATTGTCCTTTCTATGATTTTTATTGTATCATTGATTTGTTAGATTTGGCTTTTCAAATTATTAATTTTACTCCGGAAATGTTTAATTTTTTTATTAAACTAAATTGACGCAAAATTTTTAAAATTATTCTGATTTCTGACTTACAATATTGGGATTGTTAACATCTTTGGGCTAGTCTTAAAAAATTCAGAAAAAATGTTAATCAGCAATCTTCGAGTTAGTTTTTTTCATTTGCTGATATCGATTTTATTGCATTTTTTTAACAATTTTTATCGATATAATCAGTAATTTTGTCCACTTTTAGAGTTATCTTCTGCTATGTTGGCAGACTGGATCCGGAAAATTCGGAGCACCTTGGCAAATATATCAACAACCAATTCCAAATTTCCAACGAAGATAATAACGAAATTGCTGTAAAGTGTAACGAAAAGAAATGGCCGTCATGGGGAAAAAACACACTCCATGGATTTTCACTGAATATGGAAACCGTGAACGGGAAAAAATTTGTTCAGCTGAAAACATCCACGCATCGGTAATTGACCTAGATATAGTTCAATCGATTTATACAAAATAAAAAAATCAACGGGGAGTTCCCATTTGGCGCTAGGACATACTAAGAGCCGGAACAGGACGGTGTGTGGCGGCCGGTGTGTGGCGAGCCGGTGTGTGGCGAAGCTTATCAAACCGAAATTTCAACTTTTATGAGGAAATTCAACAAATTAAAAATACCAGAAGATAGAGCATAAAATTCTGCACATTTTTGTCTTTTATACTTTTGGTCTAGAATGGTTCAAAAGAAAGTTTTAGGTTTGATGGGCTTCACCACACACCGGCCCGCCACACACCGGCCGCCACACACCGGGGTGTACCGCTAAGAGCGGACAATCCGAAGTGAAAGAATAATCATTAGACGTCCGGAAGCATGCTTTCCCTATACGGGTACAGCTCGCCCGAAAACTTTGGGAGAGTTGGTGAAGTCGACTTCTGGAATTGGGTCAGATCAGCACGCTGACCATTGCGCTACGGATGCTAAGGACTTGGACCAGGGAAAAGGGACTCGGTCCCCTCACCCTGTGATAACCCAGACATATTTTCGCTTGTTTACTATATTACGGTTTTTGATGGTAAACAAAAAAATTTGTTTCAATTTTTAGCAACTATTTTGCCTTTTTAGCAACTATTTTGATGGTTTTTAACAACTAAAAATCCGATCCCTAATGATGATAATAAAAATAAACCCTAATTCTCCCTTTATGGACAAACACTGAATTTAAACTAAATTCTGTTTTAGTGAATCGATGTTATATAATATAACGGATGGCAACATCAAACTCCATTTGGGCACGCCAGGCCAATTGGGCGGTTATGTGGAAAACCAAGGAGAACCACCCAGTTTCCCGGCATCGATGCGAAAAGGGATGTTGTTGGGAGAAGAGAAAGCCGACTTTTGCCTGGCTTATGATCTGCTGATGGGAGTCAAAAAAGACATTGATCTGCTCGGACTGATCATTCCCAAATTTGCGACATGTCAAATGACAATCACAATTGTGAGGAGATTGTGTTTGATTTGGAGGGGCTGAGAAATTTCGGGTTGGGAAGTTATCCATTGCGAGTCACGAATAATTGAGCACATCACAGCGAAATTTGGGCGAAAAAGATCAAAAACCCAAACAAACGAGCAATTGAGAATCAAAACTTTAGACTTTTCAAGTCGGCCCGGCCCATCTGTTCTACTAGTACAATTTTTTATGAAGTCTTACTCATAGTTCTTGGTTTCCTAAGAAAAGTTCAACCAATGTTGGGAATGTGTAAAAATTTCAAGAATCTAAAAGTTTCCAAAGCATGTAGAAATTCGAATGAATTTTAAATATCTAGCCTATTTTTTCAAAAAGTTGCAATAAAAATGTTCATTTAACGTACGCAAAATTATCGTGTCTGGATAATTGGAGAGTGGTAAAAAGGACAGTTAAATTTAAAAAATTAAAAGGGACAATAAAATAAAGTACTAATTTACCCGTTGATGAGGAATCAATCTAATCAAATTATTTACTCATATTCTTTATGTGATACATGTTATTATTTTTGCATTATATATTTTAAAAGCTGTTGATAGTTTTTTTTATCTTTTTAAGTCCCATTAGATTTACCACTGTCCTAATCCTACGAAAAAAACATTGGGAAACAAATCCGGCGACCTTCTTTAATAGAATTTTTTATATTCTTTATTAGATTTTATATCAAATGATGAGTTACGCCAATTCCTATTGAGTTTACTCAAATAATAGATATCTTGTTTCATTCAATTGAAATGCTTTTTTTACAGGGCGGACCGGGATTGCGCAGCTACACAGGCAATAACACGGCGGAAAAGCGCAGCGAGGAGGACAAGGTCAAGAATGAGAAAGTGAAGGTGCCAAAGGGAGTGAATGTATATGATGGCTTTTTTGAACCGGACAACCTGGTGTGGATCACGGACAACAGTCATTTGCCGGAAAATTTGAGGAAGGACATCTTCCTGGAAATTGTGAATGACACGAATGGAGAAGAAGCGCCGAGAGTGTAAGCACACATTGATGTCCTTCTATGGCATAATAGAATTTACTAACTTGTTCCCCTCCATCGACAAAATATTAACATAAGAATAGATTATAATATGGCCGTGCTGAATTGTTTCAGTGAAAAGTGCAAAAATAACATATCAGTCCCAGAAAACTTTTTTTAGACCCTCTGTTAGACCAAAAGTATAAAATGACAATTTGTGCAGAATTTCATGATGATTCTGATGGTATAAATTTTTTTCTGAAATTTCTACAAAATGTCGAAAAGTTCGAAATAATCATAGATTCGAGTTTTTCCGAATTTTTGTCGAAATTTCAGAAAACTTTTATACCATTAAATCAACATACTTTTGCTATAACAAGTCTAACGAAAAAGCTTTCTGGGACTGTTATTTGATTTTTGCACTTTTCGCTGAAACAACATAGCACCGTATATGGCTTTCTGGAAATAGGCCTTTAGCAAATGACTTTTTATGCTAGGAGTAAATATGATTCTGATTGCCTTATGATAAATACGTGCAAAAGTGGATTTTGAATTAGAAATTTTCTAGGAATTTGAAAAATTATTCCAAAAGTTATTGCTTTTTAACTTCTTACCTAGATTTGAAAAGAACCGTGGGCTATTTTTTGCACTTTTGAGTGATGATTCAGCACATATTTATGAAGTAAATAAGGATTTTCTGACAACATTTTTTTTTAAATTTATTTTTTGTGTTGTACATTAGGAACGATCTGTCTGTCACATGCTTACTTGTTAGTTTATAAAAAATATTTATTTAATTAAAGCGTGATCAGCTCACAAGGTGAAGAACGTATGTTCACTATTGCTGGCATCAATGATAAATATACTGGAAATGGAGTGAACTTCACCTGGATTCGTCCTGTGCACGACAAATTTTGCGTCAAGGCCCGCCAGTTTCGAAAGAACGAGTCAGTAAAGTTGTGGAAATAGTGGAACGTAAAAGTTCAATAAAGATTAATTCAACTGTAATTAAAATATCTATAATTCGGGAGAAAGATAAAAATGCACTCTCTTACTTAATTAACAGGATGTAAAGCTTTCCTGTTCATGCTTACCTCCCCTCACCTTCTTTAAAGAAATAAAACGTTTGAAATTGGAGTTTCGTTTTCTGGACGATATTCATAGAAGAAAATTCAGGTTAAGATTTAGGATACATAATTCTATATTTCACATTAATATTCAGTTTAAAAAGCTAAAAATGGGGAAGTTAATTTTATCAACTTTGGATTTGGTCCTAAAATGGTCTTAAAAATGATTGTTTTGACTTCGATATAAAAACGAATGTTCTTTGAAATTTATTTGCTATTCTGAAGGTATTGGGACGTTTTAAAAAAAATCACCAGATTCACCCAGGATTTTAAACTATCTGGTTCCGAAAAGATAGATTTCGACTAATTTTCAATAATTTTGTAAAAAAATATTTAAAATAGACAGCATAATTTTCTGCATTATTTTTTTTATTTCCAAAACAATAAAAATCTAAAAAAGCAACTAGAGAAAATTGGTTCAACGTCCCTAGCCTTCGGGTATCAAAAATATTAAAAGATTATTTCAAGGATGGTCATTATGTACAATAAGCGACCCGATTGTTCCGTCCGCTTCCAATGGGGAGAACGCAAGGCCAAGTGTATGGACGACAGTGAGTTTTTTTTAGATTGGGATGCTAGAAACGAAATCAGAGTCCCTTATTCGTGGAATTTTTTTTGTTCACAATCAATTTTATAAAGCATTAACCCATTGTTCATGTTTTTAACACAAATATACTGTGTAAAAATTGTACAGATCGACTGACTAACAAGGGAACATATCGAGGTGTGAGTATTCAGATCATAATTTAACCCATCCTATCTTGTAGAGCACCCTCACATTGCGTCGTATATTTTTGGCTTTTTTGGCCCGCACAGGAAGTGAAGGGTAGAAAAATCGCTTTTAAAATCTTTTACGAACGGTCGTTCATCCACGCGAATCATCCACCCAAAAACAAATTTTCATTAAAATTTTATTACAATAAATGATCATTTTCAATTATTTGCCAAAAACATTGAGATTATTTTTACTTTTAAAAATTCACTATTTACAACCCAACCACACACATTACGATGATTAATCAAAAAATCATTGCACATCGGACTATATTTATGGGATCGGGTACCACGTACCACTTTCATTTCTATCGATCAACCAAAATGGAACCCTTATTATCTGATCTAAAAGCCCTAATTATTCGTCATAAAAATACAAATAATTCTGAAGTTTCCAAATTAATCAATAAAATTGAATCAATTCCTTATGATGAGGATGAATTCTTGGACTTCAATTCCGATGACGAAGATGCTTATGAGGAAATTTCATCGGACAATGAAGATCAAACTCATGATCCTACAATATCCAAATATTCCTTTGAAAAAATGTCAGAAATATGTGAGCTNACAAGGGAACATATCGAGGTGTGAGTATTCAGATCATAATTTAACCCATCCTATCTTGTAGAGCACCCTCACATTGCGTCGTATATTTTTGGCTTTTTTGGCCCGCACAGGAAGTGAAGGGTAGAAAAATCGCTTTTAAAATCTTTTACGAACGGTCGTTCATCCACGCGAATCATCCACCCAAAAACAAATTTTCATTAAAATTTTATTACAATAAATGATCATTTTCAATTATTTGCCAAAAACATTGAGATTATTTTTACTTTTAAAAATTCACTATTTACAACCCAACCACACACATTACGATGATTAATCAAAAAACCATTGCACATCGGACTATATTTATGGGATCGGGTACCACGTACCACTTTCATTTCTATCGATCAACCAAAATGGAACCCTTATTATCTGATCTAAAAGCCCTAATTATTCGTCATAAAAATACAAATAATTCTGAAGTTTCCAAATTAATCAATAAAATTNAACGTTAGAATTGAGTTAACACTTGACAATGAGCTTCACATAAGCATCTCACGTCAAAAAATTTTATTTTTGAAAAAAATGGTTAAGTACGAACTACTAAGTAATTGTCGCAAAATCTCCTCTCTCCATACAATCTCACTCTCCCCCTTCTCTCTCATCTTTCTCTCTCTCTTCTCACTCTCCCCCTTCTCTCTCACCTTTCTCTCTCTCCCTTCTGTACTCTCCTCCTTATCTCTCTTTCGCCTTCTCTCTCTCTGATGTTAGCATAGAAAAAATTACCGTAATTATTGATACATAAATTTAATACTCCAAAGCCAAAAATAAAATTGGCACTCATGGCTGGACAGTGGGCACTTAATACTTAATAGTGTCTCAAGGGCCCTTTATCACACTTCCTACCGGTTAGCAGACATTTGCGCCGGGACATTTGCGCCGCTCTGCAAAATGGACAGTTGCGCCGTCCGAATAAGATTTCCATATTTACTATAATTTCGTTAATCCTAAATTTTATAGGAAATAAATTTGTAGGAAATGAAAGGCCCAATGTCTGGGGTTCTATTGGCCTAACTCCTCAAGTCTAGATACTTTAGGCTAGGGTTACCGCGGGGACCCCGTCTCCGTCCCCGTCCCCGCGAGGGTTGCCAGTCCCCGTCCCCGCGGGCCTTGTCCCCGCGGGGACACGGGGACAAAATGCACCCCTAAGAATGGGGAAATCTGCCAAAATTAATTATTTTTTGGGGAGATAATGGGGAAAAATGACTAAAAAATAAATTTTTCCTAAACTAATTTTTCATAAAAAATGTTCGAAAAAATTGGAAATTTTTCTCCGGCGGCCCCTATAGGGGCCGCCGAAATAGTGTAGTACTCAGGAATTCGAAAATTATTCAGGAACTCAGGAACTCGAAAAAATTTATATTCCCACAATTGAGGATTGTTAGAGTTCCAGTCCCCCAACTCCCCAAAAATGAAATTTTTTAAGAGAGTCGGAGGAGGAAAAGAAGAAAAAATCGAAAATTTTACTTAAGAAATTGACCTAAAATCTCAAAAAATTTCTCCCGGCAGTCCCTTTCGGGACCACCGGACCCCCAAAATGTATAAGTTTAAATTTAATTTAACCAAAATGGATAAATTTAATTTTTTTGCTTAATTTTTAGATAAAAATGAAAAATACACCCTTAAGAACTCCCTAAAAATGAACCTTTCAAAATTTCCCTCAGCACGCGTACCGCTCTAAGCCGAAATCCTAGATCCGCCCCTGCCCTATATGTTAGCTTAAATTAGAATTTTTTTATTTTCAAAAATTTGATCCTTGAGATTTTTGAAAAAAAAAACTAAATTATTATAGACCTACTAGCTTTGAAAAAAAATTCTAAAATTTTTAAAATTTTTGATTTTGAAAATTTTTAAATTTTTTATAGACCAAAGAAGAACTCGAAAATTTTTTCATAGTTGTCGGATTTCTAAAAAAATTTCAAAATGTCTTAAAAATAATTTTAAAAAAGTTTTTAATTGATTTAAAATGATTTTTTATTGATGGGAAAAAATTTTCGAATTTTTTTTCAATAATTAAAAGACTTAGAAAAAATTCTTGTCCCCGCGGGGACCCCGCGAAAATCTGTCCCCGTCCCCGTCCCCGTCCCCGCGAGGGTCGCCAGTCCCCGTCCCCGCGGTGACCCGTCCCCGCGGGGATTCCTGCAACCCTACTTTAGGCTTTCGTTTGACACCAACTTCATAGAGGGTTGTTAAATGAAAAAGTGAATTGATATATTTAAAAGTTTACCAGAAACATCACGAAATTTTGGGATACCCTGGTAATTGTATTTTTTGAAAATTTTCGACTTTCGGGATATTCTGGTACTTGGCTTTTCGAAATTGTTTGAAATTCAAACTTTATTTAGACTGAAAATTGAAAAGTAAATATAGCTTAATTTCACAAAGTAAAAATTCAAATTAGACCATAATCTTTATATAAAAATTAATTGAAAACAAAAGACAAGAATACATATGGAATTAATGTTGGGTGAGCGGTTATATTAAAAAAGGGGGATATTAAAAAAATATATTTTTATTAAACCTATAAGAAAAAACAAATAAATGTTGATTAAAAATCAAATCTTCTTCTAAACAAATCGAAAATTAAAATAGCTACTCGATAGAAATGGATTTTTCTATGATCTTTTGAAGCGAATTGCCTGAATTTTTTTATTACCGTAGTGGTACGGAGCAACTTAATATAATAATCGTATTTATTTACCATATAATTGACATTATAAAATTAATTTTTATCCTTTTTTTATTAATCCAGTTGAAATGAAATGGTTTGGAACATTATGAAAAAAATCAGATCAAAAGGAAAATGAACACAAAAATTTAGAATATTATTAAAAAATTTTCAACGTAAAGTAGAGATAAAGGCTTTTGACTAACGAAAGGATGTAGATAGTATCATTAATGTAATAGTATGAATGTGTGTATAGTTATAATAATGTTGTTTAGTGTTGCTTAAATGTATGTAATGTATGAGTATGGTTATTAATAGTGTTGTTTAATTGTAGTTTTAATATTGTAATAGATATTAATAGTTGTATTGTTGTTTTTGGTTATACCTCTATGCCAGATTCTTTGCAGATTTCTTCGACCGCTTTTTTTCTTCGCAATGTGGGTTTTTTCTGATAAAATCCTCCACAAATGCGAAAAATTCATCCTTCTTTAATGCATAGGGAATGTTTTGTGCTCCTTGTTTTTCCACGAATGAAATCATGTCTTTTTTTGGTTGAGCACTTAGTTAGCACTTTGGTAGTCTTTCTTGAATGTTATGGAGCATTGTCCATGATCAGAACTACTTTGCGGCCACCGGCAGATGCCAGGAAGTGGGGGATGCTTTGAAGGGTACATATCATTTCCCCGCCGGTCGTTTCCCCGCCGCACCAGAAAAATGATTATAACTTTTTTCAGATAAAACCTAGAGAAGTGAGCTTGGTGTCAAAAGATAGCCACAAATGTTAGCTATAAATTTGCAAGAACAACTAACCGATTTGGCCAAGTAGAAAATAAGTTATGGCCAGATCTCTGGCTAAAACCACGATTTTACGGCTTAACTTGGCCATAACTTTTTTCGACTTGGCCAATTCGGATAGCTGTTCAACAATTGCACACGCGCCGCGTGTTGTGCTTGGTTTTGGACCTGTCATATGGTATTCCTGATAAGCTCGGAAAGGATCTTTTTTTGATGGCTTGGTCAATCCATTCATAAGACTTTTTCATTACGCTCCATACCCAAGTTTCATCCATATAAATTGTTTCGAAATCTGCTTCACGATAGGCTCGAATCTTTCTATATTTTATCAAATTTTTATTTGACTTTATACTACCTTAAAAATTTACGACGTGATTCGCCCAAATCTGTAGATTCATAAATTTGTGGACGACCACGAATTTTCTCATATTTAAATAATTTTGTATCTAAATTTCACATGCATTTAAAACCTGAAGCACATTCCTTTTAATAATAAACGCATTTGCGACAGTGATGGATTGAATTCTATTTTTTTCAGGCCCGTCAGCGAGCTGATTTCTAACTTCTTTGATCAGTTCTACAAGATTGATTGGGACTTGCTCACGATATTTTTGGTGGATGGAACGACGAATTTTTTTCCTATTAATTTAATTTAATATAATTTTAAGGTGAATTGAAACCTGAATTAATGTTTCGTATTTTGAAGCCACCCTTTCCCATATAATTCTTTTAGAAAACTTTTCTTGTTAGTTTCTTGGCAACGTGGCATATCGACTGGTGGATTTGACATTTGGCTAATATGTTTAAACACGGTTTTTGGATTTATGCCTGTCATAATCCAAATAGTTCGAACGATTGGAGGTTTGTTTAGGCTGTGCTGTTCTTTCTGGAAAAACGGCCAAAATAGAGCCCCATCCTCGCCAATGCCCATGAAAATTGAGGGCAGATTTTTGTATTTATTCGGACTGGCTCGATTAATTCAGGATATTGTGAAAAGATCGTTTGATTAGATTTAGTCAACGACGAGGAACAGCATTGAGCAAACAACAATGAATCATGCTTATACATATCAACCCTAAATTTATATTGTTCTAAACTTATTAGAATTTGATCAAAACCGCTTAATCATTCCGAGTCGATCACGTGGAGTTAATTTGTTAGATAAAATTCGTGGAGAATTAGCCGAGCACCACTTTGAAGGATTTCTATCGGGCCAGACCCTTCTTTGAACGCGAAAACTTTTGTCTCCTGTCCATCCATCAACCTCCAAAGTGCACTTTCGTCTCTCTACAGGCGTGATCTCGTCCATCTGTTCTCCCGAGAAAAATCGACCGACAAATCCAGAAGACAAAGACATTATTTTTTAAGCAATGCTGAAAAGATTCGTACATATTCATAATGATGTTACAAAACATTTTTGAGTCAGTTATGTAAATGACATTTTCCTTTTCTTAATGTGCATGGTTGTCTTGTGGGCTTTTAGCAGCCAAAAAATTAATCAAATTATCATTATCACCCATTCTTTAAACCATATCATTATATTTACATCGCAAATTTTCTGTGGAAGAAAATGGCCGTTAATTTTCAAATTATTTATTTCTCGCGAAATAATTTCGTGTCATAAAATCATAGCACCAAAAATAAAAAATGATTTCTACAGGCTAATCACGCTGACATTAGTCTTCATTGAATTAAATTGAGTTTTTAATCAATGAAGTGAATTTTGCTCGAAATTTTTAGATTGTTATACATTACTATATCCCAGAAAATAGTAAAATTCGAAATAATTTAAGAAAATACAAGATTGTAAAAGTAAAAATTCTGGTCTCTGTGGGACTCGCGGGGATTGCGCGAAAATCTTCCCCATCCTCGTCCCCGAGAGGCTCACCAGTCCCCGTCCCAACGATGACCCGTCTCCACCGGTGGGGGTCAATTCATCCCTGTCGACTCATGCCCGTTGTTCTAGGGTCGACTCATCGCTCAATCGCAATTAATTTTTTCATAGACAAAATTTCAAAAATTTTCATAGCAAAAATTGTAAAAAAATTTCTGAGGCCTAGGTTTTTCGAAAAATTCGGCCTAGGATTTTCTAAAAATCAGAGGATTCCTAAAAAATTTCAGAAGCATCGGAGTTCAAAAAATTCAAGGCTTAGATTTCAAAAAATTTCAGAGGCCTCGTAGTCAAATAAATTTCAGAGGCCTCGGTGTTCAAAAAAATTTTGAGGGAGGAAAGCAATAAAAATGAACTTTTATCAAAGAAAATTTTCGGGACCCATAAACTCTACCATTGCCAAAATGGTGTCCTATGTTATTAAGAGTTTTTAGAGAAGAATGTTGAAAACCAGAATGAAAGTGATGAAAGAATCGAAAATAATAAAATTCTTTACATTAAAGATATCATCTTTATTTTTTATAAAAAAGGAAAATAAATCACATCATATGCCATTAACAAATATAACGTACAAATAGAAAAATATGCAAACTTTTGCGATCGCAAGGATTCAAAGGTGCTAGGACGTTAAAAAACCCCACATGAGGCGTTAAAAAACCACCAATTGCTGTATTCTGGTCGAAAACTTTTTTTAAGACTTGAAAGCCGAAAGTATAAAATAAAGTATCATTATGCAGAATTTTATGCTCTACAATTAAAACACAGACCTTTCAAACAAATTTTGAACTTTTTCGGGAAAAATCGAAAAATTACAAATAAAGCATAAATTCTGCATAAACTTGTCTTTTAAATTTTTTGTCTAACAATGTCTAAAAAAATAAATGATCTGACTGGTCTTAATGGCCCGTTGCACCGAATTGATTCTGGGCACTGGTCTCATAGACTTTTGCTTTGAAACGTAATATCTATGGTTTTATTTAAAAAAATTAAAAAAGTACAATCCAACATCATATGAAATGTTCTAAAAGTTCAAACTTCCAATACAATAACAATACAAGGCCGCCTGAAAATGTGAGGGAAATATTTTAAATTCAACGGGATAAATTTTGAAATTTTAGAGAAGATACTCAGAATTCAAAAATCCAAAATAAATTGATTTTACCGGAGATTCCAGGGCACACTTGGCCTGCTCCCCGTACTTATCCATGCGCTCGAAAGGGTTGTTCAGGAAGGTCATTTTTGGGCTCTCCCACGGGTCGCCCTGCACTTTCACAATTGTCCAAAAGTGGCCATTGCCAGGCAGTGTCCTTATGGTCACCTGTGTCGAGTGGTTTTGGAAATTTTGAAATGAATAAACTTGATAGGATATCAGAGAATTCAAATTTTCCTTTAGGAATATCTAAATTATATGATAAAAATTGTGAATATTCTGAAATGACCAAAAGTCATGCAATAACCAGTTGTATATCTTATGTCCCTACATTAGTTTTCAACTTTCCCTGAAAAAGTTTGAAGTTATGAAAAAATCGAAACTAATGTTTTTCATAAAATTAAGAAATTCCATGTAAATTTGAAAATTAAAAAAATAAAGATTGAGCTTAAATTTCTGTGCAAAAATACCTTTTTCAAATTACCTAGAATTTCGAATCACTATGCAAATTCAAATTTTACCTGGTATACATTTTCTTTTCTGTCTGCTTCCAGCAGTTCGATCACCTCGGACTCTCTCTCCTTCATTTCCAATTTTGCGCATTTTGAGTCAACTTTGGTAAAAATGAATAAATTTTATTAATTCCCCCATTTTCCCACTTTTTTCCTGCTCCAACTCGGCGTTCATCCTTTGGACCATCGCTTTGCCAACTTTTTCCCCCAAAAGTTGGCCAACCTCGTTTTTGGTGATATTCCTCCACTGCATTTGCAATTGCAAAATTCCAACGGAATTTTCAGGGAATCACAGTTTCGGACCAAAGTTTCGTTGAAGGGGTGCAAAATGGACTGCCCGAAACGGATCTTAAAGGGTTGGTGGCCAAGATCGTAGCCATGCTAAAATTGAAAAAAATAAATTTAATCAAAAGTCAGAAAATCATCAAATGTATTCCCACCCTGGCAATGTGCACCATTGTCGCGTGCAAGTCAAAGTGGGTGAGAATGCGTGCCGAATTTGCGTGTAATGCATGCATCAACTGCAGGTCCTCACGCAACTTTTTCGGCACAACAACAAGAAGTGCCGGGTTGTTGGTCTCCAACTGGCCCTGGGCCGAGGTGGCTACCCAGTATACCCGTTGTCCATGGTCGCCCATCACAAACACAAAGGCATTATCCAGCTTAATTTGAAATTCTTTTTAAATGACTTTTAGTTTTTCTATTTTGGTGAAAAATATAGGAAATAAATTTGAATCAGAGTTAGATTCGTAACCTGTAAAATCATTTTTCATTAGGGTCTACTCCAATGGATTTCTAAGGTTCTAATTAAATTAATGAACCGGAATCAGGAATAAAATACTGACTACGGAATCCGAAAGTGAAAAAAACTGAATTTTCTGGAGTCTGTAAATACCGAAATCATTTTAAAATCCGGAACTTGAATCAGGAATCCGACAGTTATCCTCAAAATTTTCAGGAAACCGAAAATCGGAACCCAGTAGTCATATTAAAATTTCTGACTATGGAATCCGGAAGTGAAAAAATATTTCCGGAATGCATAACTCGGAATCGGTAAATCATAATAGATTCCGGATACAGAATCAGGAATTCAAAGTGAAAAAGTCCCAGGATTTTCGGAAACTTTTTCCTTGTTTTTCTGGAAAAATTCGCTGATCGTCTGGTCCACCCAGTAAAGTCCATTAAATTTGTGGAGGGTCTCCTCATTGATCCAGCTGATGCTGAACTGGGCCCGATCGGATCCTTTCCGGCGGATGTCCAGGAACTGTTGCAGATAGTCCAACATGAATTTATAGGGCTCCATGCAACTTTTTTGCAAAAACTAAAAAGAAAAATTCAAAAACTTATTGACTAACCATTTAGATATTCCAAAGAAATTCTTTTTTCGAGGAGCGATAAAAACGGTGCTAAGACGTTAAAAACGCGCCATTTTGTCTTTTGAAGCTTGCCAAGCAAAAACTGCAGAAGGCAAAAATTCTGCAAAATTTTATGCTTTGCTGATCTTTTTACCATTTTAATTTTTTTTTTTGATTTTCCTTAAAAATTTATGAATTTTTCCTTAAAAATGATTTTTCTGAAATTAAAAAATTAAAACGTGCCGAATTACGGGGAACTGCGCCATAGACTCTAGCTTGGGCTGAATTTGATCCTTCCATGATGATGACCTTACATTCGAAAAACCTAGAACCCGGATCAGTCCTAGGAGTTGGAATTTTTTTTTATATCTCTTCCAATGATAGAAACCATAAACTTACACTTTTCCCGAATTCGGAGCTTTGATACAGTGCCAAATACAAGGGTCGCAAATAGTGATCAGTTGGATTTTGTCGAAAGCCTTTGCCGGTGGGCCAAGTTGTGAAGATGCCTTATTATAGAGGTAGATAGATTAATAAATTAAAATGCAATGCTTTTCGAGATGCAGAACAGCGGTTCGAACCGGAAATTATTTTTATTGGGCGAGCAAATGTTTCTATGAATTTAGAAAATGAATTAAGCCGATCGCCATTTTTTGCTTTTGTTTTTTATTTTAGAAAAGGTTTTTAGATGATTTCATCCAGGTGTGAAAAATGGAGAGTGTTTGGTTCCATTAATTCTCTCTTTTATTTTAATTTTCATTTCAAATTGGTCGTCCTCTCTTTTCTTCTTGCCTAGTGTGAATTTTCTTCGAATTGCCCTACGATAATTTTTTTTAATTTTATAATAATAATTGCTCTGCAATAATTTGTGATTTCCCATTTTTCAATTCTTTTACCGTCATCCGTCCCTTCCGCCATCATGGTACGATAATTTTTGGCGCGAAATTCAAATCCCACAAAAGGGTTCGTTGTCCAAAAAGATGCCGGACATTGTCTTCTTGTCCCGCTCCGGTGAATAACCACTCCCGAACACACTTGAAGCCACCGGGGTCACTTGGATGCCTTTTAAGGATCAGACTTTAAAGAGGGTTTAAAAACTGGTTTGGAACCGAAAACCGGGGGTCCGCTAAAAATCCGAAACCGAAAACCGGGATACCGAAACCGATCAAACCGAAAACCCAGATACCTGTTTTAAACCGGTCGAGAACTACTCAAATTTTAATAATTGTATTTTATTAATAGAGTGTATTTTATTTTTTAATAAAAAAATAGTTAAAAGAGTATATTAAGTACTTGAATTTTTCATTTATATTTACCAAAAAACAGAGCGTATGAATTCGGTCGACTATTCCGCCCAACTCGGTTCAGGAACGGGAAGGGCACAGCTCCATTTGGTCCTTCAAAAATGCTACTGTTTTTGGCATTGCCCTGTAAAAGGAATAAAATGAGTTACAATAAAAATTTCGTAAGCATGGATTTACACCTCAGCATGTGCGAATGCGACACCTTAAAGGAGGAATTTCCAAATTCGAATTTTTCGCATTTCAATTTTCAATTTATTCAGTCAAGCCACAAGGTGCCATTGGCACACTAATAGTGGTGAAGAAAATACAATAAATACAATGTCAAATTGCTAAAGGGCCGGTTTTTCGTATTTGGCATGAAACATTTTCTCCGATTATTGAAGCGATTGTTTTAAAATTTCGATGATCAATGTAGTATTTTCTTATTCTCTTTCTTTGTTCTCATAGGACACAGTCAGAGAAAATAATTATGGCGTAAATACAGCATTTGAATTTCCTGCAGAGAATGTGAAAAACGCTATCATCTTTCTCTGATTCAACCAAAATTGTGTATAATCTTTGAGTTATTTCGCTTCGATAAAATGACAAAAATCTTTAATGCTAAAAACGAAAAATTTACCCTTTATATCAAGCATCACAAAAATAAATGTATAAAATGTGAAAATAGAGGGGAAAGAGAGCAAAACAACATAAAAAGTACAAAATGAATATTGAGGGGGAATTGACCCTAACCGCCAAATTCTGACATTTCTAGGGCCTTCCTAAATGTATTTGTACTATTGATTTCCATAACCTCTTTTGGGAGCTTATTCCACTGAGAAACAATTCTTATGAAGAAATTCTGTTGAGTTTTATTGGTAAATCGCCTATTTTGAAAAAGATAGGGTTTTCGGCAAGCTCTTTTAGTTTGAATGAAGTATTTCTGTAAATTAATATCCACTTTATTATATATCATTTTATGAACCATCGCGAGATCCCCTATATCTCTCCTAATATTTAACTTTTTAAGACCACATACTCTAAGTCTTTCTTCATAAGGGCGTTTAGCCAATCCACATTTAAAAAAGGCTTTTCGTGTAAAGAATTTTTGTATCTTCTCTAATTTAATTATATTTTGTTTTGTTTTCGGATTCCAAATTTCAGTGCCATATTCAAGTAAAGGCCTGATGTATGTCTTATAAGCCAATACTAGAGTGTTTAAATCACGTGTTTTCAAAATTTTCAATAACTGATAAGAACATAAATAACCTTGTTTTACTATTTTCTTTATGTGATCTGAAAAAGAAAGATTTCTATCAACCAAAATGCCTAAATCTCTTATACATTCAGTTTCTACAATTCTTTTTTTATTTGTTATCAAACCGAATCAATGACAAACACGTACACATCCGGCAGGGATTCTCCACTGCTGCTGCTGGAGATGTTCGCTGAATTCGACAAATTTCTTGGAGTGCTAAATATTTGGTGTTGAAAAAATATATATGGATGGGTTATTTCAGCTTTTTAAAATTCATTTTTTAAGAAAAAATTGATTAAAATCTTCATACATTATATTAAAAACCCCAAATGATTTGATGTATGATTGGCGATAAATGAATGAAAATGACCTGCTGATGAATATTTGGGAGTGCAAGTCGTACACCCATGGATCATCATCCCCGCCCAAAGTGATGTTGGAAAGCATTGATTTCGACCGATTGCATCTGGTCTCCACAACATCGCAGTCCGGCTTGGACCGGTCAATGTCCTGCCATTGGCCCGGATTGAGTCTATGCTCACTGTGAAGGGTCAAGCAGCTGAAAATTGCAAAATTAGTAAAGTGGCTGTGAATAGAGCTCTCTAGAGAGAGACACTCTTCTCCCAAGGAAAAGACTCTCTAGAGTGTCTCTCTAGAGAGAGACACTCTTCTCCCAAGGAAAAGACAAGGGGTGGCCGCGGGTGACGATCCCAGAATCTTTCATGCAGATCTAGGTTGCTTTAACAACTGATGAGCTACTTCCATCCCCTATACACTCGTCGCCATCGGAAAGCGATCAGCTCGTTTAAAAAAATTTATAACTTGAAGCGAATTTATGTGTGTGTTTTCTCTTTTTCGCATTCTATTTTCACTTTTTCTCTGTCCTTTGTGGTAATCATCGCTGACAAAAAAACGCTCATTTAAATAATGTAATAGGAAATGATAAAAGATATTCGTTTCAATATACAGATCGGTTTTTTAAACATATGAGTTTTGGAAACATTTTTTGTGGCAATGAGTGTAGAGCTCGGATAAATATCCCTTTTTAGCTGCAGACGGAATTTCGTCATTAAAAAACGGAATTTTTGTCAGCAAATGAATTTGTCATTGAAAAATTGAGTTGTAGTGCAAAGACGGGTCACAATAAGAGTCCGAGTCCCAAGACTGACCGTCTATAAATACCAAATAGTATCATCAAGATTTCTTGGTAGATGGTCTGAGCTGGTATCAGACTAAGTTTTGTTACCGAAATTGGCAAAATGGTTTGAGCTTTCGCCATTGGTCGAGCAACTCCACGCGACCATTGCGCAACCGAGTGATTTGGAGAATTGATGGTTTGCAATTGCGGAGTGGATTGAAGTTTGGGTCCAAAAAGGGCACAATGTCAGGGTGCCAGGGGTCCATCTGAAATAATTAATTATTGTTTTTTTTTCTGCTGAAAAAGTTTCTCAGAAGTGTATAAATCTACCCAAGTAAAAAGCTCCCATCCGAAGCTAGGGTTTCCAATTACTTAAAAAAAGTTCAACGTTACCCTACCCCCTCTCGGATTGACATGTGAGAGGGGTAAATTGCCATAAACCTACTCCAAAACGGGCTAGGATAACCTTTGTTTTTTCTAATCCGAGTAAGTTCCTATTAAGAGGAAAACTTTGCACAAGGGGTTTTCGAGGGTGCAAAAGTTTATGAAATTTTTTATGGTTTTTAAACTTCTTCTGTAAAATTACTCGCCTTTGGCAATTTGCATTCCATCATCACATTTTCGTTGGCTTTATCCTCAATTACGGGTGTATTTGTTGAATATTTTTCTGAATTACAATTTGCTTATGAATTTAATCTACATATGCCGATTTGAAATTCCACCGTTTGCACTCTGAAATTCGTAGTCGCGGATCCACCAATTTTGCTGTTGGGCAAAGTAAAAGATAAGAAAAAGCGTGAAGGATGCCAAAAGGTACAGGATGCCAATGGTGGATTTGCGGAGCATCGCTTCAAAATGCATAATTTGTATTTTAAAAATAAAAATAATTTTAATATACATTTATTGATTCTCATTTAATATGAGCTCAAATTTCTTCTTGGAAAAATTAAATTTTATATAGGTAGCCTTTTCCGAGTGTGTATGTAGATCAGCAGGAAGCAAAAAAATTGGTACGAATTTCTCTTTAAATTGGATAAATTAAATTGTTTAATTTTTCTATAAAAATAGAAGGATTTTTTATATATTTTCAGGTTATTTTCTGTACACTTTATGCTCGTCTGTCGATTTTTTCATTGATCACTTTTCTGATATAGATAATCCAAATTTTCGGCCGATTACAATGCTTCCAAATGGGATTTTTATGGCCGAATCGATCATTCTGATTGGAAAATACAATTTATAACAGTCAACATTGTCCATCTAATTGACACATTAATTCCATTGATCCCAAAATTGATTACTCATCGGATCAAAACTCTGTTCATCAAAAAATTGGAAACATGATCAAATTTTCTAAATTGCTGAAATTCAACATAAAATTTTTAAGGCATAAATAAAATTCCAGTCAGATTGATCAGTTTCCAGTTTTTTTATTTAGGAATTTAATTTTGAATTATTTTTTGAACCCGATGATTAAGAGAAGTCTCGCAGCAAATAATTCAGACACTCATCCAGCTAGATCCTTGCCATGGATTAATGGCCCGAAAATAGATCGTTCATTGATAATTTTTTTGGAGATGGGTGGGGCGGGACTTTACAACGAATTTTGAAGCTACTCCAGCCCAATTTTGTTAATGCATTTTCCCTATTCTCTATTGGCGTAAGTGTGAAAATGAAAATAAAATAAATTTAACATCTGAAAAATCCGGAACTTTTTTTGGGTGTTTTCTTCCAGATCCAAGTTCAACCGGAAAATTTCCTGAAAATTCTATGAGGTTTCACACTTCTGGAAAATTCTGGGAGGTTTTACACTTCCGGAAAATTCTGGGAACTTTTACACTTCCTGAAAATTCCGGTAGTTTTCACTTCCGTATTCCCATTTTCGGATTCCGGAAAATTCTGAGAAGTTTCACACTTCCGGAAAATTCTGGGAGTTATTACACTTCCGGAAAATTCTGGGAACTTCAAATTGTAATCACTCTGAAAATAAAATATTATTTAGAATAGTAAAAAAGGCCCGTTGAAATCACAATTTTATAACAGCAAAGATTGATAAAGAAAAAATATAAATAAATCAAAATTATGAAAAAATTAAAATGTAAAAATAAAAACCAAAAATTAAAAAGTAATGTAACTGAAATGAAAGAAAATAGTTATATTTAGCAAATTATCCTGGAAATTAATAAAATTAATAAAAAAAAATAAATATCTCATCAGAGATTCTGATCACAGAGTGGATAGCATTCGGCAACCTCCGGTTCCGTCAGATGGGCATGAATTCTGGATCTATTCGGGAATTTGTTGGCCATATAATATTCCAATTCCGCTAACTGTTTTTTGAGCTCGGCCATTGAAATGTGCTAGGAAAGATCGATAAATTACTTATTTAAACCTGAGAATAATCCAAAATGCATTTTTTATATTAATTATGGTTTTAATAGGGGAATAAATAGAGCAACTGTTTCGGTGTAAAAAAAATGTCAAATGGCTCAATCAAAACCCATTTCTTTTTTAAAGCTTGTCAGTCCAAACAAATCGTAAATAACTATTGTAATTTTTTTCGCCTTTTACCTTTTAGTGTTCAAATTTTCTCGAAAATTTTTAAGGTAATTAGAAAAGTTATTTATAAAAAATTGCATAAATGCATAATGTCTTTAATAGATTTTGGCCTAGCATCTTCATTAATATTTAATAAAAAATAATAAATTTATTAGAAAAAATATTTTATGGAAAATCTTTCAAAGAAATTTTTCGAACCTGTGATTTCTACGACAAAAAATTGAATATTAACAGAATTTATTTTTTGCCCATAAATTTAAGATTCGAAATATTAAGATTCGAATATTCATACTTTTCAAAATTTTTTATAAAAGCCAAAAACAAAAAAGGCCAAAAAATTGATCATAATTTATTGGATGTATTATTTTTTTGGAATATTTTTGCCAAACAAGTTTTAAAATTTTATTTAGATCTTAAGGGCTTGGAATCTCTGGCATGTTA
>LDKF01000224.1:32802-92594 GCA_001026735.1 Rotylenchulus reniformis | reverse complement strand
TCAGAACTTAAAAGAATTCTTCTCCAATTAAAAAACTTGGGAGAAGACATCGAATCCAGATCATTTATTCGAGAAGTAGAACGAAAATTTGGAGAATGGGTCCTAAGAGAGACATCTAAAGAAGAGTTAGACTTCACGGGGAAGTGGACAGCCGAAACTATGCTTGAAAATGTCGATAAGATTGCCAAAATCCGTGAGATAGCCCATGATATTGATAGCCGGGATCGATCGAATTTCAAAGGACGTCCCGAACAGCATGCCTTCGTGGCCCATCGGAACTTCGACAAATCTTCGTGCATCTTTTGTTCGTCATTCGAGCATTTATCGGCTAAATGCAGCAATTTTTCCACTAAGAAAGATCGAGTCAATAAACTTGTCGCACTAAAAAGATGTTTAAAATATTTAAAAAATGGGCATTTTGCTAATAATTGCGGTGAAGATATATCATGTAAAATATGTCGACTAGATCACCATCAGGTCCTCTGTCCAAAACAATGCCGAGAAGAATGTCACACAATTGATCAAAAATTTGAGGAAGAATTCGCAGATTTTGTCAACTAGGAAGAAGTTGCGGATTATGGATGATAGCGAATGTTCGAATGACGAGAGAAGGGATGCTGGATGAACTTGCTGCGGGCGGAGTGTCGCGAAAATCGCGATGTATTTTTAGGGAAAATTCATAATATTTATTTTGGCATTTTTCATTTATTTTTTGTTGCAAAATCATATATTTTGCAATATCCTCTACTTCCGGTCGCATTCCTTTGTCCCGGCGGAATTATCCCTCCCCCGATCACTAATGGAATTCCTCTATTTCTCTCCCCCTTCCTCTCTGTTTATTGTACTATTTCCCCGGATATCCATAATCCATTCACGTGAATAGAGCCTATTTAAACCCCCCAGAATTCTTCCCGATCATCCATCTCATTCATTTTATTCATAATTTTATTGTATTTTATTTATTCTTTTAAATAAATTATTTTATTTTAACTGGTGGGAAAAGACTTGTACTTTTCGCCACAAAAATACCGTAACATCAGATCAGAGCCCATCAAAAAATACATCCCATCCTATAACTGATTATATAAATAACTAAACCCTTCGTAGTTGCTTTGCTTGTCGATTCCGTAGTGGTTTTGCCGGTTGATTTAGTGGTTGATGGCATTGTTGTTGGAGATGATGTTGATTTGGTTCCAACCGATGTTGAAGCGGTAGTGGCACTAGTTCCAATTGATTTTGAACTGGTAGAGGCATCAGTTGTCACAATTTGCTGATATTGTTTAAATTTTAAAAATTTGTATTTATAAGCCACAGTTATTCTTTTATCAATATGAATAAAAATTATTATTCTAACATATCTTTAATAAAATTTGAAAATTTTTATTGGAGATTATTGACTTTTTGGAAATTTCTTAGAATAAAAATTTCTTCGGCAAAAAATTCCTTCTTATTTTCAAAAATTCACAGCTTATGGCTAAAATTTGGAATCGATCGGTAGCGATTTTATTTTCAGAAAAAGTTAAATATGGAAAGGAAAAATTGCGCATTCAAAAATAATTACTCGCGAAGAAATAAATATTCATTATTGTTTATTGATTACGAAATTAATCGCTTCGATATTTTCTTTATTAGCACTAAATTTTGCAAAAATTATCGCATTAGTTTTATTTTATTGTAAAATTATTTTGTGTCCACAATTCTCCATTTCATAATTATCTTACCACGACAAAAACTATGGTATCGGCCTTTTTAACATTCGACACCAAAATGCCATAATTAATCGATATCTTATACATTTTTTTTGATTTTATACCGTATTTCCTCTAAATTAAAATTTCTAAAATTAAAGGCACTAGAAATTAGGATTGAAAAAATAGGCGTCTAAAATAAGAGACATTCCAAAGGTTGAAATAAAATTAAAAAAATAAATCTATTTTAGAGGAAATACAGTATGTCCTTATTGGTTAAACATTTCAGCTAGCATTTGCTATGCGTAGACCGTGATTTTCAGACTTCGCAACGAATGCAACGGAGAGGATGGACTATGGAGGTTCAGCGAAAAATTTTAAGAGGGCCACAGTAATAGGACAGTAATAGGCAATTAGTGGGTAAGGTCGCGAAGCAGATCATTCCCCTCCCCCGGTCGTTTTCTCCCGCAATGGCATTTCACTAGGGAGTTTTTCTTATGCTAATTCCGAATCTGGCATCAGAATAAAAAGTCAAAAAAACATTTTGACGAAATCAGTGAAAAACAAAATACAACATGCTCAGTGAATCGTACACGTTTCCATTTTGGACCAGGCAAAACATCCATCGCTACTGGCAAATATCCTCTCGGATTACCTGCACACGACCCCATTTGTATTCGGATTACGACTTTACATTGGCAAAGACAAACGGCCAAAAAATTATACACAACCGACCGAACCGTGGAAGCTCGGATGAAGAAGTTGGAGGAGCATCTCACCCATCTCGATCACGGTTTTACTCTATAATCAAAGAATTACTCACAGAGGAAGGAGTGATGACTCAGATTGTTCGGGATGACGTTGGGTAGCGTATTTGGATTACTATTCTTCGACAAGCTAAACCCTCAACCGACCAAATCCAGTACGACTCTATGCTTGCGGGTGCAGCAACTTATTTGCTAGTTCACGAGAAAGAGACACTGGCGTCACTGTATCGATCTCCAGCGGATTTCGAGTCAACTGCGAAACTACTCACACGTTCAACTATTCCTCACCCATCACACAAGATGCAACATGGATGATGCGCGGCACTTCAACTACATCGACACCCGCTGGAAGCGTTTTCAGGGGACTCAAAGCGATGCTGCTGGACCATTATTCGTACCAGAGCCATTGCAACTAGTGGTGTTAGAGACTAATTTTTCCGTGACTCGAGAAACGAGACCGATTTTAAAGCCAGAGACCATTAAACAATCCCAAAACTCAAAACTGAGATCGAGACTTTCTTGGAATTTTGAAAAAATTTTAGTTAAAACTTCAAAATTAAAGCGCAAAGAAACCGCAAAATATAAGATTAATATTTTTGATAATAGCAATCCTGATAGAACCGCCGGAGAAAATTTTGAAAATTCCTACATAGTAATTCAACAATCGAGCGCCTAAAGCAATTGATACAAAAGCAGGTGCATCGATCAGAAGCACGAAATCAATGCGCGAACAACAGGCAAATGCAATGCGCGAGCAACAGGCACGACATGATGCAATAATCGCCGAACAGCAAGCGATGATCGCACAGCTTCTGTCCAGTCAGCAACATGCTCAACCCCAAGTGCAGCAAATCGTCAATCAAAATAATCAACATGTAAATATCGCGTCTTCACTGCCGAACTTCTGCTGGATTCAATTTTTTCTCTCCCTTTCCTTCGCTAAAAATTTTCGTTTTTTGGTCTTGGATTAACCTCCAAATTGAAATGGGAAGTGAAAAATTTCAGATTATTTTGGAAAAAATTTCATTAAGAAACATAAAATGTTCAAAATTTTCTCTGCGTCACCTCTAAGAGCCCCCAAAATTATTCAAAAATGCTAGTATAGGTACATATAAAAAGTCTCATTTTTCGAGGCTCAAAACCGGGGACCTAGATTCAAAAAAATCTGAGAAAAATCTCGACTCGAAAATCGAGGTCGAGACTCTCAGAACACCGCTAATTGCAAAACAAAGATATGTGGACCATCGATGAGATTGGATCAATGGAATATGGCAGAGGATAGACTCAGAGAAGAGCGAATGATTGGAGGAAGGCGGCGATGAGTGCGACCGATCTCGGTCAACTCTATGTTATTAATCGGTGGATCAGCATAATCTCTATCCTTCGAACTTTGATCCATTCGAGCTTGTTGAGCTTTGATCATCGACGGTCAACGACCTTAGTACCGTAGTCGATCTTTGTCATCATGACCTCACCGAAAGACGACTTTATCTGTTCTTTTATTCCCCAATTCTGGTCTCTCTCCCAAACTTTTAGACCATACTTAGGTGTAAAATTATCTATTTAATCACATATATTACCAAAAATTCAAAATATTTATTAGCTCGCTTAATGTTATGGAATAGTTGCAAAAAAATATGCTCATAAAGCAACCTAACCGTAAAAATTTATGTACGGGAATCTTTTCTAAATCGACAATTATATTCCTAGGAGAAAACCTGCGATAATTAATAAAAATTGACCTCCTTCTCCCCTTTTAAATTTGTTGTTTTCGTGATTTTTGGTGTTTCATCTCCCTCCTTGACTTTTGATCCCAAAAATTTTTGTTTGTATTTTGTTATCATTCATTTATTATTCTGTTGGATCGCAGCATAATTGGAAAAGGAATAAAGAAAGTGAATTTTTCCTCCTTTTGGATTTCCTTTGGTGTTAGACCTGAACATCCCTATTCCGAATTATTAATAGCGATTATATTATTTATTTTTGGAGCATCATTTATTATCTAATATTCTTCCGAAACCCCGCCAAATCCGAGTTTTATAAGACATGGCGCTTCTGGAGAGGGTGTGTTCTAAGCGTTTTTCGAGAGCGATCGATTTTTGAGAAAAACCCGACACTTTCGTTGCTACCTACCCCTTACTCCGACAATTACTCTCATCGATTTGTGCCTATATTAATGATTTGCTGTTGATGCCGACATCTACAAATTCCCAGTATCTAGGCGATATTGTGCTTTTTCATCAATTTCGACGGAATAAAGTACCTAGGCGATACTTTTTTCTTCTCTTCTCTACTGGATGAAGTATCTTTACAGACAATCATCGCCCGTTTTGTGATATAGCTAGGCGCTATTTCACCCACATCTTGCTTCAATCCTTTGGATTTTTCCTGCATTGTCATCTAGATTATGGACCTCGACCCACATCAAGCACATTATCTGACCCGACAGCAATCTCATCAGTTCAGGTCGTATGGAATAGATGCAAACCTGACTGCTATGAGAGAGATGCTGCAGCATGATAGTCCTGAAATTGTTGCAGACGCGGCACACCATGAATTTGCGAGAGAATTCAGCCCACTTTACCTCCTGGACTTTCGCGACAAAGGGTCCATAACGTGGTCGATAGTGATGAGGAAATGTCTCACTCGTCGGTTTCGCCCCTTCTAAATTCTAGAGTGGAAAAATCGATCGTTCTTTGAAGAGCTTTCGAAATGAACTTGGACTTTTTCCAGAATTCGACGATTTGCTCGACTATGACGAGGGCGATGATGGCATGGACGGCCGGGACCTGAATGAGTGGGAGTTGCTCGGCGACGCGGTCAAAGTCGCGTCGGATCCGTTGCAGAACACCGGTTTGCCACAAAATCAAAAAGTGGGGCAGGGTCCTTAGAGCCCAGAGTGTCATCGCCAAACTCTTCTGATGGGAACAAAGGCTCTAATAATGGTGTCCAACGCTCTGAACATAATGATCCGCAGAACTTTAGAAACACGGGTCAGGGTGCGCATAATCCGAAATTTATGGCGAATAATAGGGGTTATCAGACGGGTCAGCACTTCACAGCTTTTCAACAGGGTCCACCGGATTTTGGATGGCCACCACTCTATCACCCTTATGCCTATCAACCCTACCTTTACCCGACATACGCACAATGTCCACAGTATTGGCCGCCTTTCTATAATGGTCCGACAGCTCCGCCCTATCAAACTGCGCCTGGTTGGTGTACGCCACCTGCAGCGTACCGAGTGATGCGCCGAGATCCTCTGTTCATATGACACGTCCGGACCATAATTTCTCCCATCAGCATAATTTATTTTGATCATGGACAAGTTCTAGTCGAGAAAATTCGTCGTACAATTCATTGGTAGCGACTCTTATGTTGGAGAAGCTTCCTGATTTGACCGGATCACAGTGTTGTGATCGGGTCAGAGAATTTTTCCGGCGTTTTGATGTCCGAGGGTTGGACTGATCAGGAAAAACTCCAGGCTTTGCAATCCAAAGTGGAATCACGGAAAGGGCTTTGAGTGCTGCAATAGACTTCGAAAAAGTGCATGCTAAGCTTGGAAATCGTAACATCGAGTTCAATCGAATTAAGAGAGAGATGATCCAGATTTTGGATGAGCATGATGCAAAAGAGGTCGAAGCATTCGACGAGCTCTTCTGGGGTTAAGCCGGAAGCGGAATGAGACCATTGATCAGTTGGCCGACCAGGTCAGTTGCATCGTCCGTCGAGCATATCCGGATTTGGACTCTTCCCGGATTGACAACGCTTTCTATCAAGCATTTTTTGCGTCCATTGGACTCATCCGAAGTAGCGCTTACCAATAAGAATACCAATAAGAAATATTATCACACGTGAAAAGAATCTTATATCGATCATGCTCTTATCCACAACATCTTTCTCTTTATTCCTGAAGTCCCGCCACAAATCAGAACGTCCCGTAGATCACGTCTGTCCATGTGAGGGGCCTATTTGATCGAGCTGTAGTCGAGCGAGTAGTCGGGCTGGGCCCATCTGTAGTCGAGCAGGTAGACGAGCGGGACCAATCTGAATCCATAGTCGTGCTTGTAGGCGAGCGGGGCCCGTCTGAATCTGTAGTCGCATTGGTCGTTGACATCCAATGTTGTTGATCTTCACTTGTTCTTTCCACACGTAGCGGTCATCTTTGAGCTGCGCGTTGGTTGAACTGACGATCACAGTTTGAACTTCAGCAGCGGGCTTGTCTGCCTCTTGAACTGCTTTGCTTTGACAGACGGCCTTGATGTGTCCTTTCTTCTGGCATTTATGACACGTGGCGTCTCGGAACTTGCAATCTTCACGTTGATGACCCGTTTGTCGCATGATAGACACGGCTTGAATGTAGAAGTTGAGCCTCCGGCATCATGACAATTGAAGTTCTTCTTCTTCTGTTATTCCATTGCTCTGGATACGAAGAAATTGCGTCGATTGACGTCGTCTTGGACTGCGACACCAACGCAGCATTCGTCCGAACTGACAAGAACGTCCGCATGCTTCATGAAGCTTCTTCAGAGTGATGTCTTCCTTCTTCCGTCGAGCATCTTTAAGAATTTGCAGACACTTCTGTCTTAGCTCGTGAAGATCATCACGTAGTGCAGTGACGAGAATCAGGCACTTCAGCTGTTCCTTGCAACATGCTGAGAATCCGGCGTTTTCACATGCAGCGTTGACTTGGTTGAACAGAGCCATGGCATCCTGATTTGCCCGTTGTTTCAGCTTGAAGCACTCGTATTGACGAACTAACACTGAACGCGTGTCGTCGAACAATTCCTTGAGCTGCTTCACTGCTTCTTCGAATGAGAGATCATCTGGCTGCTGGGGCTGGATGCTGTCGGCGAAACTGGAGTAGTCTTCATCACTGAGCTTGCTGACGAGTAGTCGAACCTTCGTGGCTGCGTCCAAGTCTTTGCCATCTTCCTCGAAGAATTTGCCGTAGCGTTGATACCAGGCATTGAAGATACATCCGCCCTCGGGATCGTAGTTGAATCTGCCAATGCGGTTGTCGAGCGAAGATGCGATGGTTGCGTGTTGAGCACTTTGGTTGACGACTTGCTGCATCTGCGGTTGAGCACGTTGCTGATTGGCCAGNAGAATTTGCAGACACTTCTGTCTTAGCTCGTGAAGATCATCACGTAGTGCAGTGACGAGAATCAGGCACTTCAGCTGTTCCTTGCAACATGCTGAGAATCCGGCGTTTTCACATGCAGCGTTGACTTGGTTGAACAGAGCCATGGCATCCTGATTTGCCCGTTGTTTCAGCTTGAAGCACTCGTATTGACGAACTAACACTGAACGCGTGTCGTCGAACAATTCCTTGAGCTGCTTCACTGCTTCTTCGAATGAGAGATCATCTGGCTGCTGGGGCTGGATGCTGTCGGCGAAACTGGAGTAGTCTTCATCACTGAGCTTGCTGACGAGTAGTCGAACCTTCGTGGCTGCGTCCAAGTCTTTGCCATCTTCCTCGAAGAATTTGCCGTAGCGTTGATACCAGGCATTGAAGATACATCCGCCCTCGGGATCGTAGTTGAATCTGCCAATGCGGTTGTCGAGCGAAGATGCGATGGTTGCGTGTTGAGCACTTTGGTTGACGACTTGCTGCATCTGCGGTTGAGCACGTTGCTGATTGGCCAGAAGCTGTGCGATTATCACTTGCTGTTCGGCGATCATTGCATCGTGTCGTGCCTGTTGCTCGCGCATGGCTTCTGCTTGCTGCTCACGCATTGCTTGTTCCCGTGCTTCAGACTGCTGCGCTCGTGCTTCTGCTTGTTGCGCCTGTTGTTCCAGCAACTGCGTCAAGCGTTCGATTGTCGGCCGTTGATCCTTGCTAGGTGCCATTTGAGAATAATCCTTGCTTGATTGCGTGAATAGTCCTTGTCCTTGAGGTTGTGTCTTCGGTTGGAGAATTTATTGAAGACAAAAGAATAGGATGGAATATGAGGACTGGAATGGGAATGGGAAAGGAAGGCAAACAGAAGTGACAAATGCTGGAAAATGGATCACTTATATAGGTGGAGATGTGAAGGAAATACAAAGAATAATTACATGATCTGGGATACAAGAGAGAAAGAATATCAATAAGAAATATTATCACACGTGACGAGAATCTTATATCCATCATGCTCATATCCACAACAGGCATCATTCATTGCGCCAGATGAACGCGAATACGGCCGCACTCCAGTTGGTCCGGAGTGTCTTTTTTTCCAGGAATGGGTGATTTTCGTCGGAGCCAGAGGAAATATGCTCTTCGCCACGGCCGTCCCCTCCGCCGAAGACGCGCGAAGTGTTCGAAGCACGGGTTCTGACGTGCAGCATGGCTACCCAGGCGCTAGCCATGTCTTGCTACCGTGCACCCGTTTTGCCGCCGCCTCAGATGCCGTTTGAAGGTGCCGAATTGCAGCTCTGGTCGAAGAGCTTTGCGGATGCCAAGTGGTCGCTGGAAGTGATTAGGGTGCAGCTGATCCATCGGCAACCATTGCTGGAGCAGCCCAGGGTCATTATCGGGGACAGCACCGCCGAGCAGTTACACCATGTGATGACGGCTACGTCGAGCGCCGGCCTCCCTGACATCATTCGCAATTTGTCGGCGGCCATCTGGTCAACAAAACTGCAAGTCGCGTTGGTGGTCCTGGGAAGAGACGCACTGGTCGGCGGGGAAACTATGGACTACTATTTCGCCCACACCCGCATCATCTGGGCCATTCCCCATACGTGCACACTCGGGCGGTCCCATATGAGGAACTTCTCTGCTGGAGGAGGTCGGAACTCGCATCGAATTGGCATTTGTGGGACGCCATGGACGGCCCCGTCCCAGCTTCAGCGACAATCGCCCTCTGACTTGCAGTTTTTCATCAGCTGTGCGGATCGAACTGAGTGTTCTCCTCCAGTTGAGATCAGCGACATCGAACTAAGTGTTCTGTCATCTAGCAGACCGCCTTCCATTGTCCCTCCCTGCAGCAAATCTGATTGTCCCTCCCTGCATCTAATCAACTTCACATGGGAAACTACAAAATGAGCATCTGATCCGATTTTGACGAAGCTTTCTTCACTGCATCAGAACTGGACAAATTCGCTCATCTTCTAACCCGTCTCCGTCATTTTGAGGGTTGTTTCGCGTGAGTTCCGTGCGCTTCAACGCAGTCTGCGCGCTGCCGAAAATACAGTAAACCAGCAGAACAATTCTGAGTCAATTGAACTACTGACAGACCGTAACACTACCCTTGAAAACGCGAATATGGGACTGCACCAAAACAATGTTTGCTCCAAAATTGAAACAACGACAATCGCGAAAATGGAGTGGAAGATTTTCTATCTGATGATGCCGTGTAATGATGATACAAAATCCTTTCCAGTCTTTGGCAGGCAATTTGAAGCACTTTGACGGCAACCCCAAGTGAACTTCACCAACTGGTGTTCCCGCGGTGAAAAATAGTTGATTTTTACATATATTTTTTGTTAAAAATCAAAGATATGCTGTAACTTCATTTAAAAATTAAAAATAATACAACTATTTTTGTTGGGTCGCTTGCCAGCGATCCAAGGGAAGTGAAATTTTGGCGTTATGATGATAACGATGTGGGATATTTTGTCATAAATATTTTTGTGATTTTTCTCCATCCTCATTTCTCACTTCCCCAATTCGCTCAGACAATAAAATTATTATTATTTATTGCGATCTATTATTGCGATTGAGTTATTATTTGGAAAATAAACTTATTTATTTATCTCTCTTATTATTCATTTGTTTGTTCGACAAGAACACAACAAATTTGGCGCAGTCAGCATCGGATCTTCAACCAACCAGAGGATCAATCGGACCTGGAAACTTTGTGAATGTTTTTTCCTCTTTGAAAGTTTAGGATTTTCGCTCATCAGCTTTTATCCGTGCACCGAAAGTGAATCTGCTAATTCTACACATCATCAGTGCTCCCCAGCTAGACGTTGGAGATAGTGTAACTAGACGCTACCAGAGCACATCAGCACTTTCTTCAAAAGTCTAGCTAGGCACTAGTGAATTCTTCGGTGCTGCACGCCTTGGCATTAAACGCTGACCAGCTCCAACAAATTCTTAACACAGTACTGACACAAGTACTCGGTCCCAATGCAGCACAAGGCGGCGGAGCTGCTTCAGTTGCTTCCACAGCTTCGCTGGCCGCCTCCTTGGACTCCCGCATATCCAAATTCCAGTACGACCCTGAGAATGGAGTTACCTTTGAGCAATGGTTCCAACGGTTTGGTAAGCTGATCGAGGAGGACGGCAGTTCGCTTCCGGCAGCATCCAACGTTCGCCTACTGCTCGGAAAACTTGGGGATGAAGAGTACAATTTGTACCGCGACAGCATCAGTCCCATGGCACCGGACCAACCAAGCCAATTGGGCTGATATACTGGCAAAATTGAAAGAGTTGTTCGCCAAGACACGATCGCTGTTTGTCCGCCGCTATTAGTGCTTTAAAATTCGTCAGCAGCCACATCAGGACATCGCTTCGCTAATCGCCCACATTAATGCTTCCTGCTAGAATGCCGACTTCAGCCTCACCAAAGAACAGCTGAAATGCATCATTTTGGTGATCGCTCTCCTGGATGAGCACCATGATCTCCGCCAGAAATGCCTGAAAATGATGGAGGAGGCAAGGAAAAATGGCACGGAGACCACACTGAAGAAAATTGGAGAAGAATTGAGGACTATCCAGCTGGTAAAGGATAGTGCCCTCTCCCTTTCTTCACCGCCTACTTCCACCAATGCCATTCCTGCCCGACCCCAACAGTGGAGGGAAAAGGGCAAAACGGTGTGCATTGATTTTTCCACCGGTCTGAACCATGCGCTCGAGCTGAACCGACACCCATTGCCTAGGCCTGAAGACATCTATGCCGCCATCAATGGCGCCGCATATTTCACCAGCCTTGATCTGCGCGACGCGTATTTGCAAATGGAATTGGACAACGAGTCCAAGAAAATTTGTGGAATTAACACACACCGCGGGTTATTCCAGTGCCAACGTCTACCATTTGGCGTAAAATCGGCACCGTCGATCTTCCAACATTTGATGGACCAAATTGTGGCCGGAATTCCTGGCGCATTCGCCGATCTTGATGATGGAATCGTGGCATCCAAAACACTGGATGAGCATCTGTCAGCTCTGTTCCAGCTGTTCGCCCGAATTCGAAAATATGGTCTTCGGATCCAATTGGAAAAATGCAAGTTCCTGCAACCCGAATTGCTCTTCTTAGGTCGTATCGTGTCGTCCAAAGGCATTCGTCCAGACCCATCACGTTCAGACGCCATCCGAAAAATGCCCTCTCCACACAACGTGTCCACTCTTCGCTCATTCCTTGGTGCTTTGAACTATTACGGATGGTTCATCAAACCGATGCGGGAAATCCGCGCACCCTTGGATGAACTCCTGAAAAGGACACCAAATGGGAATGGAGTGAGAAGCAGCAGGAAGCCTTTGAAAAGGCAAAAGAAATCATGCTTTCCGATTTATTGCTGACCCACTACGACCCCAAACTACCCATCGTCGTAGCAGCAGACGCCTCAAAAGACGGAATTGGCGCAACAATCAGTCACGTCTTCCCGGACAAATCGGAAAAAGTCATCGAGCATGCTTCAAGCACTCTCATCACGGCTCAGCAGAACTACAGCCAAATCGAGAAAGAAGCACTCGCTCTCGTCTTCGCAGTCCAAAAATTTCACCGAATGCTGTTCGGAGGGAAATTTTCTCAGCTAACGGATCACAAGCCTCTCCTCACAATATCCGGCTCGAAAAGGGGTATTCCCATTTATGCGGCAATCCGACTCCAGCGCTGGGCACTGATATTTCGAATTACGAGTTCGACATTAAGTACATCAACACGGCATCATTCGGCCAAGCCGATGTATTGTCACGGCTCGTTACCAACTACCCACGACCTGAAGAGGACACACTGATAGCAAACATCTGCACCGAGACAGAGATTGCTATATTAACACGATCCTTCAGTTTTCAGTTGAGCCACTTCCAGTGACAGCCCAGGAGATTGCTGAAAACACTCCAAAGGACGATGTCCTCCGAAAAGTTCTGGTGAGAGTCAAAAACGGATGGCCACATAAATGTTCGGACTCAGATATCATTCCATTCTTCCCGAACAGAGAAGCCATCTTGGACTTCGATGGCTGTTTGATTTACAAAAATCGTGTGATCATCCCCACTACCCTCCGCAGCTAAAGGCCACATAGCACATCTAGGCATTGTGCGCATGAAAGGCATTGCTCGCGAGCTAGTCTACTGGCCCGGTCTAGATTCCGATGTCGAAGGAATTGTACGCCAGTGCCGAGCAGCGTGCACAGAAATATCCAACCAATGCACACCTTCAACCTTGGACGGCAACCAGTGATGTGTTCCAGAGGGTTCACATTGATTTTGCTGGCCCCTGCCCCGATGGACACACGTATTTCATCATGGTAGACGCCTGCTCTAAGTGGCTAGAAGTCTATCGAATGAGCTCCATCACGGCAAAAGCGACCATTTCGGTCCTTCGATCCATCATCTACCGACTCGGTACCCCGCAGGAGATCATTTCCGATAATGGAAGTTCCGATCTTCCGACTTCGCCGCTTTTTGTCAAGAATTTGGGATTAAGCACATCTTTACCCCGCCGTTCCACCCCCAGAGCAATGGCCAAGCCGAGCGCTTCGTGGATACATTTAAGAGGGCGATGAAGAAAGGCGGAGAAGGAAAGGAATGGATCGAGAAATTGCTATTGGCATATAGGACTACTCCAAACAACGCATTGGACGGGTATTCTCCGTATCAATTGTTCTTCGGACGCCGCCTCCGCACAAAATTGTCTCTTGTCCACCCGAAAGGACAGTTCCCAGATACCCCAATGGATATGAGTCGACTTCTGCAGGCCAAAAAGTCTTATGCCGAGGGGATGTCTCCACAATTCGACGAAAGGCACGGAGCCAAACTTGTAGAATTTCTACCCGGCGATCCCGTGCTGCTGCTCAACTACTACCAAGGTAAGTCCCACTGACTGGAAGGCACCATCGCAGAGCGTGTGGAGAAGTCGCCGATCTACCGCGTGTTTTGTCCCCGTGCTCGGCAGAAGAGTTCACCGGCACGCCAACCAGCTGCGCATGCGCTATCCCTTGGAGGATTATCCAGTCTTGGAACCAGCACGTCAGGCGGTCGAGGAACAACCACCGAATCCGGAACCACAGAGTCCAAGAACTCCACCAGCAAATTACCGCACCCCACCGGTCAGTCCGTCGCGTCGACCTTGTCGGGAGCCGAAACCAAGGAAGATTTTCCAGCCGGATGCTACAGGTAAGTTCGGCCAATTCTACGGCGATGGCGCCCCGAGGCCTTGACTTAAGAAGGGAGGTGTTGGGTCGCTTGCCAGCGATCCAAGGAAAGTGAAATTTTGGCGTTATGATGATAACGATGTGGGATATTTTGTCTTAAATATTTTTGTGATTTTTCTCCATCCTCATTTCTCACTTCCCCAATTCGCTCAGACAATAAAATTATTATTATTTATTGCGATCTATTATTGCGATTGATTTATTATTTGGAAAATAAACTTATTTATTTATTTCTCTTATTATTCATTTGTTTGTTCGACAAGAACACAACAATTTTTAATATGAATTCATCTTATTGAGATGAAAATTATGCTTAAAAAAACAAATATTTGATTAAATTTCAGATTTGCTTAATCATAGGAAAAATCTGATGTCAAAATCGGATTCAGCACCCTTAAAAACCACCGGTGCATTTTGAAATTTTTATTTCATTTTAATTTTATAATTATTTTTTAATTTTTTGAGTGCGGGCCGCAAATTTCGGGCCGCAAGTTTCGGGCCGCAAGTTTCGGGTCGCAAGTTTCGTGCCGCAATTTTCGTGCCGCAAGTTTCTTATTGCCGTTTCCGCTTCCAAGATCAGCTCGGACTTTTCGACGACTTAAACGAACTTCAGAAACTTCATCGTCTGAAAATATCACTCACGGGAATTTCCAGCAAAGAGATGGAACGCATCCCGGATCCTGCCAATGGACAACCAAAAACTCGATTACGTCATCAACTTTTTGAAAATGAAATTTCCTTCAACTTCCAACGTTGCATTGGCTAAACAACAACTTACGGGATGTCGCCAGGCACCCGGTGAGCCAGTTCATGCTTTCGCCAATCGCCTCTCCGACGTCGTCAGTGCAGCGCTGACAGGGAAAGCTGACGCTATTATTGAAGAGCGACTTTTTGACGAATTTGTTGAGCGACTTCTACCTGATCTTAGTCTTCACGTGAAGAGCGTCGAACAAACAACTTATGGACAGGCATTTGTGGCAGCAATTAAGAAGGAGGCATGGTTCAGATCGGCAAAGAGCATCAGGAGCGTGAGGTGATGAAAATATCACACCGCCAGGACAACGATCATCAACGACGTCATGCAAGGCAATGTTATTACTGCAGGAATACTGGGCATCTGATAGCAGAATGTGAACGTCGCAAGCGAGCAAATGTCCGAGGCAGTCATCACAATTACCACCGACGTCATGACAGCTCTGAGAGCCGTGACTACCGTAGCCGCCACGACAGTTCGGACAGCGATTGGCGTCATCGAAGCAACGGTTCTCCAGATAACGACGACCGTTATACGTGCCGAAATGACTATCGTGGTCGCAGCTATCGCAATGAAGATAGCGATTTTTGATCAACGACGGACGACACAAAACAATGAAGGACGGAGGGGTGCAATGACCCAATTTGACTAATAATTTTGTTGTGATTCAAATCGCCCAAATTCCTATATTCCCTTATCACCAAATTACTCATCGACCACTTTTAATCATATTCTTTGTCGGCCCCCTTTTCCACATGAATTCATCTTATATTCAAATCCCTTCTGATGACCCTCCCCTTTGTCGGTATCCACCCATTTCCTCTTCTCTGACCGATCACTGATAACCACTTTTATGTCACTATATAAGTTTGGAATCTTTATGCATTTTCACCTCACTTTTCTTGGAATATAAACATTTTCATCAACTCTTCCTCTACAACTACCTTCTGCAGAGTCCTCCAGTTTTCGGTGTTTTCCAACTTGCTTGTCCTCCCTTCCCAAGTCCCCAGCTCCGAATTACCCTTCCTAAGTTCCTAGCTCCAAATTCCCCTTCCCAGCCTTCGTCTAATCCCTTCCTCTCAAACCGGGGATCCTAGCACTTCATTATTATAGAACAATGAAAATACCATAAAAATATGATTATGACAAAAACTCTCGCATGGTATATGTAACAAATAATTTTCTCTAAATTTTTCTAAAATTGGTTCTAATATTTTTGGCTTTAATGTGATTCACTAGGTAAAATTTTATTTTTGTTTTTACCGATTTTCCGCATTCAGCAGCTTGACCCCACAGCTTAGCAACCAAATTCACGAACATTGGAAGATGGTCATCCAAATAAGCAATCGGTCCATCCAGATATTCTTTTCTGCAATTTTGTTTTTTAAGCAAAAAAGTTTTTTTAATTATTCACAATAATAATTTAATTCCAAACATAAATTTTGCATGATGGCACATTGCGGCCCATTCGTTTTTGGCATCAAAACAGAAATGAATATATTACAAAAAATAGACTGAAAAAAGATGTAAAATAAACCTTTGTGATTCTATGAAAAACCGCTATGGCCAAATATGGCCATTTTGGGTAAACGGCAATTTTGGCCAACAGCATTTATCCTGACCATGACTTTTCTCAAAGTACCGTCTTTTCTCTAAATAAGACCCTCCTCTAAAATAAGACCCACCCTAGAGAGGGTTTACTCCCCTCTAAAATAAGCCCCTACTTCCTTGAAAAGCTATCCATTAAAATTTTTGAAACGTAATTATCTAGCCGTTTAGTAAGAAAAAAATTCTAGAAACGCACTGGAAATGGCCAGCAGCTTCTGGTTCCACTGATTTACACCAGGCTTCGGCGGATTCCAGCGGTTTGGCATCGGCAATTTTTCTGAAGCGGCGCGATGGCTTGCGCTGGATCGGTGCATCGGTTCCGTCGAATTCCGTGTACGACAGGACGTTCGGGTAGCAAAAGCTGTATAAGTTAATATTATGGCCACTTTCTTGCTAATCCCCTTCCCTTAAATATTTTTTATATAAAATGAAATATATAAAATTAATAAGAAAAAACTTCAACTTTCGTTATTTTTCGTTATTTTTTTCTTATACTCCCGTTCGCATTCCAAAAAGGATCTATTTTTGGCCTTTTTTAACATCAAGACACTGTTACTATTCCATCCATTCGAACCTCTTTCCATTGGGGCAATTGTAGATGGTCAGATTGAGCAGAGACGGATCGACCTTGCAATCTTTGCCTTAAATTAAAAATGACATTTTTTAAGGAACTAGCAGTGAATAAATCTGTTAATGGTGTAAAAAATGCAATAATTAAACTTAAATGCAATAATTAAACTTAAAACTTATTTAAAGCAAAAAATGCAAAATTTTATGCTCTTTTTTAATCGGTGAAAACTTTGATTCTTATGAGAGTTTAAGATTGAAGATTGAAAGAGAGAGAGAGAGAGAGAGAGAGAGAGAGGGGAGAGAGAGCGGAGAGAGAGAGGGGAGAAGGGAGTGTGAAAGAGAAGGGTAAGGATGAAAGAAAGAAAGAAAGAGTGAGAGAGAAGATAAAAAAATGCTGAGAGAGAGACGAGAGAGAAGAATGAAAAAGAGAGAGAGGGAGAAATAGGGGGAGATGGGAATGGGATAGTGAAAGAGAAGGGTGAGAGTATAAGGAAGAGTCAAGAGTGAGAGAGGAAATGAAATAATGCTGGGAGAGAGCGAGCGAGAGAGAGCGAATTGTGTTTGTCAGAGAGAGAGAGAGAGAGAGGTCTGAAAGAGAAGGGTAAGGGTGAAAGAGAGAAATAGAGAGATGATGGGCGTTAAATAAAAAACCGCCAAATGATGTAGTCTGGCCTAAAACTTTTTGGTTAGACTTGTTAGACAAAAAGTATAAAAGGCAAATTTGTGCAGAATTTTAAGCTGATTCGAAAGGTATATTTTGTTTTTCGAAATTCGGCCAAAAAGTTCGAAATATTTCCGAAATACTGAAAATTACGGTTTTTAGGGGATATTTCGAACTTTTTGGTCGAATTTCGAAAAATTGAAAATACCATTCGAATCAGCATAGAATTCTGCACAACTTTGCTTTTTATACTTTTTGTCTAATAAGTTTAACAAAACAGTTTTAGGCCAGACTACATCATTTGGCGGTTTTTATTTAACGTCCTAGCACCGGAGAGACTGATGAGAAAATGATGAGAGAGCGAGAGAGAGGGAAAGGAGAAGATGAATGTGAAGGGAGAGAGAATGATGATAGAGAGAGAGAGACAGAGAGATAGAAGGATAAGAGTGAAAGAGAGAAGGTGAAGGTGTAAGAGAGAGAATGATGAGAGAGAGAGAGAGAGAGGAGAGAAGGATAACGTTGAAGGAGAGAAAGAGAGTGGTGAGAGAGAAAGAGAAGGTGAAAAAGAGGAATTGAGAGATTGATGGGAGAGAGAAAATTGTAGAGATTAAAAGAGTAAAAATGTAAAGAAGAGTGAATAGTGAGTGAAAGAAAGGTTGAATGAGAGGGAACAGCGACAGAGGCGGATTAGCGATAAAGAGAAAAAATGTGACTGGGATATTCAAAAGAGAGTGAAGTGCAAGGGTGTAAGTCTTATAAAACTTACTCTTGATGGTGCGAGGTCGTTTAAAAAAAAAGAATCAAAACTCAATAAGTCCTCTAAAAAAATTTTTTGTTAGACCTGTTAGACCAAATGTGTAAAAGGCAAAGTTGTGCAGAATTTTATGCTCTATCTTCTGGTATAAATTTTTTTCGAATTTCGAACAAAAATGTCGTAAAAAGTCAAAAACAGTATTTTTCGATATTTTTGACATTTTTGTTCAAAATTCGAAAAAATTTTATACCAGCAGATAGAGCTAAAATTCTGCGCAACTTTGCCTTTTATACTTTAGGTCTAACAGGTCTAACAAAAAAGTTTTTAGAGGACATACTGAATTTTGATTTATTTTTTTAAAACGCCCATTATGATATTTTTTTAAACGACGCAGCACCCTCTTGATGGTGTGTGCTTATGTATAAGTGATACCAGCTTCTCTCTCTTTCACCCTTCTCTCACTGTCTCTCTCTCACTCTATTTCAACCTTCTCTCTGACTCTCCTATCTCTCTCTCTTCTCTCCCTTACACATTCATCTTCTCTCTTCCATCTCTCTCTCTCTCTCTCTTTAACTTATTACTCTTCACATACCCTCTAAGTCCTCTCTTTCACCCTTTTCTCACATCCCCTTCTTTCAATGTCTCTCTCGTCTTCTCTCCCCCTTGCACTCTTTCTCTTCCTGTCTCTCCTTCTCTTACATCTTCTCTCAAATTACTTTCATTTTTTCTCTCTCACACTTACTCCCATACCATTCTGACTAATTCGCACTCCTTTTCTTTTTTTTCACTCTCTCACCTTTATCCCTCTTTATCTTTCGATATTCTCACCATCCCTCCCCCTCTCTTTCTCTCTCTCTCTCTCCCTTTCTTCCTCATACACCTCTCTCTCTCTCTTCTCTCTCTTATACTCTCTCTCTCTCTTTCTCTTTCTCTCACCATTCATTCTCTCTCCTATGCATCTTACATAGATCGGAACACGGTTATGACAAAACGGCTAAATGATAAAAATTGACATAAAATTAATTGTTAGGTGCAAATTTCATCGCAACCCACCATCGCAATGGCCGAAAGTTGCCAAAGCAATAAAGAGGGGGAGCAGGAGGATGAGGAAGTTGTAATCGGGCATTTTGAACTGAACGCTGAAAAGAAAAATTTCATGTTAATATAGTAGTACCTTCATGTTTGCGGTTACACCCCAAAGGGAGGAATTTAGGACTATCTCTCGTTGTCTTAAGAAAGAAAAACTAGCTGGTTAGCTTAAGGACAACTTTGTCTTATGTAGATGGTAAGTTCACAGGTCAATTTTTGCATTTAGAGATGGTATACCGACTTCCATGCCTATGACCATAGGACAATGTTTGTCTTTGGGGCAGTTGAAGTTATCCTTAAGACAATTAGAGAGATCTAAATGACCTTATAGAGGTTTATCCGCATAACAGGAAAGTATTGATACGAATTTATCGAAATAAGAAATTTTTAATATTGCTCTATTTTGACGGCGAATTAAAGAACATTCTATATTAGTCGATTTTTTTACATGGATGTGTCAGTCGACCCGAAACAATCAGAATCAGAAGCCAACCCGAACTATTACCCATGGATTTTTGAGCCAACAGGTCCGATTTTGTCGTCTAATTTAATGTAAAGATGGGCAAAATTTTTTTGGTGAATCTCCCAAAAGATTGCTTGATTTTCAAAATAATTGCAAGTATGGCCACATTCAATGCAGAAATTTCTACTTTAAATTTTCCTACCATTTCAATACTTTTGATCAAGAAGTGAAAATTTGGCCCAATGTGAAAAATGATGATACAAGTCCTATAGATTGAGAGGGTTTAAATGCCTCCGTTATTCCACAGTTATCCCGATTAATCATCCCGTGGGAACGGACAAAAATTGTGTTTTAGTGCCCCATTCCCACGGTTTTTCGATTTAATTGGATTATCCCGATCAAACACCATCGGAAATGGACAAAATTGTTTTAGCTTTCCCATTCCCATGGCTTTTCCATTGCTGTGATTCATCACTATACCGTATAAATCCAGAATTGACTGCTTCAGGAATGAAAATGAACATGACAAGTGTACAGTAATAAATCAGTGATTTCGTAATAAACAGATTGGCATTAGTTAATGCCGATACACTACAGTCATAAGAAAAAGTCAGCTGACCAATCGAGATATTAATTGCACAAATAATAAAAGCAGAGGTGTTGAACGGATTGGGTGAACTGTTAGAATTTGGTGTCATGAGTCATGACTAGCAGAAATTTCGAGCAAATACGCCGTAAACTCTTTAATACTCTCTAAAATCGTAAAACTCTCTAAAACGCCGTAAACTCTCTAACTGATGCTTATTATATTATACTTAGGGCGTGTAATAAATTCTGTCACCCCTTCATAGAGGCATATTAAAAAAATTCATAACTTTATTAAATGACCATCAATTCACTTCCTTTTTTCTTTATTTTGATTATTAAAATGTATTCCTTTAATTTTAAATAACAAAAAATAATTTAATTAACAATTAATTTTTTTTTATGATTTTTGGGTAAGTATACCCAAAATTATCAATCGACTATGCTTTTCTATGGTCTCTAGCTGAACTATTCTGCAAAGATAGGGACCCAAAATCTGCGCAAAACAATAGCCCAAAAGGCCCTTTTCTATGTCGCAAAAAAAGAAAATCTCCAAAACCACCTAAAAATTAGGGCAATTTTAAACAAAATGTGAATCTCGGATTTTGAGGTTTTTTCAAATGACAAAATCATTTTTATGTTATTTTATTTGTGCATATTAGTCCATATAAATTAAAAAATTAAATTTCCGAATTTGTTTTGGTCACTTTCTAGAAAGTATTATTTTTGGACAATAGGGTCAAAATCGATGTTTCAAAAAAGACCATCGGAAAAATTGAATAATTAAGCAAGGAAGCTCATTTTTGGAAAAAATATTCTTCAAATTGTGTTCTTTCATATTATCCTTTGAAATGGTTTTCTTGCTCATTCTATTGTTGAATAAAACAGCCTAATTTGACCAATACCAAAATTGGTATTGGTCAAATGACTCAGATTCCAAGCCAGCCAAAAATGACTCAGATTTTTTTTGTGCTTCTAAATATGCTGAACGTTATTCTTATAGCACTGCTTTTTTGCTTAAAAGGTGGCAATATATCATCGATAATAATGACAGATTTATCGAAGTTTGAATGAAGTTTTTAGATTTTTAAAAAAATATTTTTACAAAATCCATAGGAGGGTGACAGAACTTATTACTAGGGAACGGATTGCAAATGCATATTTTTTTGCAGCTTCAGAACGGCCTGAATATCACGTAAAACACATTTTTAACATGATTTGAACCTTCTATAATGGTTTTCTAATTGCATATTTTTGCGTATTTTCGACTTTTTATGCATGTTCCGCATATTTTGGGCATTTTTGGAGAAATTTTCCGCATATTTTGGCATTTTTGAGCATATTTTTCAAATTTTGGACCAATTTTTGAAAAATAAGCCATAATTATTGGTTCTAAGAAAATTGATAAAAGTTTCAGTTCGATAATTAAATTGGAAAAAATGAAAAAATTTTGTATGGAGGGATGGGATGGTGGTGGAGAAATTGAATTTTCTGGAACTTTATTTATTGTCTTTTTAAATATGGAAAAAACCACTTTAAATAGTAAAGAATTGCTTTTCAGGGAAAATTTTTTGCATTTTTAGGTCATATTTTGCAAAAAATTTGCACATATTTTGAAAATTTTGCGCATAAAAATCCGTTCCCTACTTTTTACACACCCTAAGTACATACGATGCCCTTCTAAGGGTTGCGCTTATATGTCATGGATACACATCATTCCCCCCCCCTTCCCCGGTCGTCCTCTCCTCCCGTGGTAAAAAAATGATTATAACTTTTTACAGGTAAAACCTAGAAAAGGAATTTGGTGTCCCACCCAAAATGTCTGTTAAAGCTTCAAGAACAATTATCCGATTTATCTGAGTAGAAAAAATTATGGCCAGATCTTTAGTCAAAATCACGATTTTATGGCTTAACTTGGTTTTCAAAGAAATTTTCATTACTTTTACCACCTTTACTCTTGTTTGGCTACCCGAATCTACTATCAATGTAATGGTCAAAAAAGAGATTGTTCGCTTTGTAGATTGTTTAATATCCGGGGTACGATCGGATCGATTTTGCTCTTGATCGATTCCTCTTGTCGTTGCGGGTCGAATGGTGAGTAAAACGAGACGCGAAGCCTGATTTGAGCCGAGTTACGGTCGAAAACTATGACGAGGAACCTTTAAGCCAAAGGCAGAAAATGTTAGGCTTCCGGTGGGAGTTGAACCCACGACCTACCCATTCCGTGGGATGCTCTTACCAACTGAGCTACGGGCGCACATCTCCGCACATCGGGCTTGGGATGCTAGGTGGGGTGCAGCACCCAATGGACAAGCTCCGGGCTGGGGACAAGCCCTTCGCCTTACAGAAATACTGAGCAATACTTTTGGACCGATTTATAATAATGTTAATTTATCTTTCATAGAAAAAGAGAATAAATTAATTAAATTTTTCTACTTCAAAATGTCGAGTTTCATGTATTGGGGCCCTTTAGCAGATTAGGAACAAAAAATTAAGCCATAATTCGCCTGAGGCCCTTCTGGGGGCCTTCCAATAACGTGTAAAATGAAAAGACATTTATGCTTATTTAAATTATGCTTTTCATAAAAAAGAAATAAAAAACAATACAGAGTCACATGGGAAGGTGGTCAGTATTTTGGGGATATCTTGGCTCTCCGGGGTACGATCGGCTCAATTTTGTTCTTAATCGATTCCTCTCGTTGAGACTCGTCGAGACCAGGGTTTTGCACGAATCGAATACCCGGGTACCCGCGGGTAACGGGCGGGTAACGGTTATGATTTAGAAAAATAGACGGGTACGGGCGGGGTACGGGTAACACCTTTTACCCGCGGATACCCGCAATTTACCCGCATTACAAAATGCACCCCTAAGAATCGGGTCTTGATTTGAATATTTTTTCTCGATGCAATTCTCCTGCAATTCTTTTCTAAGTGTCTGCCATCCACAGTATTTCGCTTTTTTCCACTCCCATCCCGTGCCTTAAATGTTTATGTAGCACTGGTGAAAAAGAGCGCTGCACCTCTAAATGCCTAAATCTCCAACGGACGAAATGTCCATTGCGCTAGAGTTCCATTTTCCATAGATCCCATACTCGTTAGATCGCAGATCCCCATGTCCATAATATTAACTGTTGTGTCCTCGGTTGGAGAATTTATTGAAGACAACAGAATAGAATATAGGACAATGGAATAGAATGGAATCTGAGGGAATGGAAGCTGGAATGGGAATGAAGGCAAACAGAAGAGTGACAAATGCTGGAAAATGGATCACTTATGATGTGAAGTGTGAAGGAAATACAAAGAATAATTACATGAACTGGGATACAAGCGAGAAAGAATACCACTAAGAAATATTATCACACGTGACAAGAATCTTTTGTCGATCATGCTCATATCCACAACATCTCCCTCTTTAATCCTGAAGTCCCGCCAGCACATCCGAACGTCACGTAGATCACGTCTGTCCATGTGAGGGGTCCATCTGATCGAGCTGTAGTCGAGCGAGGCTCTTCCGAATGATCCGTAGTCGAGCGGGTAGAAGAGCGGGGCTCATCTGAATGATCCATAGTTGAGCACGTGGTCGGGAGGGGCCCATCTGAATCCGTAGTCGTGCTTGTAGACGAGCGGGGCCCGTCTGAATGATCCGTAGTCGCACTGGTCGTCGCACGCCCTGTAGTCGAGCACGTTGTCGCACTGACAGTCGTCGAACCATGCTTCTGAACGTCGGTGGACTTCCGTTGCTTCTTCGTCGGATGACGTCGGAGCTGGTTTGCGTAGCGGTGAACCCTCGTGCCAAGCCTTGGTACTTCCACACGGTAGCGCTGCGAACCATCCACACGTTCAATGATTGTTCCTGGAATCCACGTTGCTTTGCCATTGCTGAAGTTGAGCAGCTGAACTGGATCTCCGGCTTTGAACATCGAATTGGAGTTGCGATGAATCTTCCTTGGGACTGCCTTCTTTTGAACGTTGTGTTCGGAATGACGCATTGTAGAAGCATCCGCTGAAGAATTCTGCATCGAAGTAGCTTGCACATTGACCTCTCGGATGCTGACTTCTGAATATGGAACTGGAGTCACATCTTCCGTCGTAGATTTGTGCATCGCGTCGAACCATCTTTGAAGACTGAGGTTGAGCGCTCTGATCCATGGTACTCCCAGTAAGTCGTGAGTGACTGTGCTGCAGACGTAGGCGTCGAGCTTCTGTACTGGTTGATCCTCGAGCTGTACCTCACAATTGATCCTGCCTTCAAGTGGAAATTGTTGTCCTGTGCAGTCCTTGACCTTGATTTCCGCAGGCATCACTTTCGGTGACCCGAGCTTCCTCCAAGTAATTGTGCGAAGTAGCGTGATTCCGGCTCCGGTGTCGACCTTCATTTGACATCCAATGTTGTTGATCTTCACTTGTTCTTTCCACACGTAGCGGTCGTCTTTGAGCTGCACGTTGGTTGAACTGACGATCACAGTTTGAATTGTCGCAGTGGGCGTCTTGTTTGCCTCTTGAACTGCTTTGCTTTGACAGACGGCCTTGATGTGTCCTTTCTTCTGACAATGGTGACACGTGGCGTCTTTGAACTTGCAATCTTTGCGTCGAAGACCCGTTTGTCCACATGATAGACACGGCTTGAATGTAGAAGTTGAGCCTCCGGCATCATGACGATTGAAGTTCTTCTTCTTCTTCTGTTGTTTCCATTGCTCTGGATAAGAAGAAATGGCGTCGATTGACTTTGTCTTGGACTGCGACAGCAACGTAGCATTCGTCCGAACCGACAAGAACGTCCGGCATGCTTCACGAAGCTTCTTCAGAGTGATGTCTTCCTTCTTCCGTCGAGCATCTTCCAGAATTTGCAGACACTTCTGTCTTAGCTCGTGAAGATCATCACGTAGTGCAGTGACGAGAATCAGGCACTTCAGCTGTTCCTTGCAACATGCTGAGAATCCGGCGTTTTCACATGCAGCGTTGACTTGGTTGAACAGAGCCATGGCATCCTGATTTGCCCGTTGTTTCAGCTTGAAGCACTCGTATTGACGAACTAACACTGAACGCGTGTCGTCGAACAATTCCTTGAGCTGCTTCACTGCTTCTTCGAATGAGAGATCATCTGGCTGCTGGGGCTGGATGCTGTCGGCGAAACTGGAGTAGTCTTCATCACTGAGCTTGCTGACGAGTAGTCGAACCTTCGTGGCTGCGTCCAAGTCTTTGCCATCTTCCTCGAAGAATTTGCCGTAGCGTTGATACCAGGCATTGAAGATACATCCGCCCTCGGGATCGTAGTTGAATCTGCCAATGCGGTTGTCGAGCGAAGATGCGATGGTTGCGTGTTGAGCACTTTGGTTGACGACTTGCTGCATCTGCGGTTGAGCACGTTGCTGATTGGCCAGNAGAATTTGCAGACACTTCTGTCTTAGCTCGTGAAGATCATCACGTAGTGCAGTGACGAGAATCAGGCACTTCAGCTGTTCCTTGCAACATGCTGAGAATCCGGCGTTTTCACATGCAGCGTTGACTTGGTTGAACAGAGCCATGGCATCCTGATTTGCCCGTTGTTTCAGCTTGAAGCACTCGTATTGACGAACTAACACTGAACGCGTGTCGTCGAACAATTCCTTGAGCTGCTTCACTGCTTCTTCGAATGAGAGATCATCTGGCTGCTGGGGCTGGATGCTGTCGGCGAAACTGGAGTAGTCTTCATCACTGAGCTTGCTGACGAGTAGTCGAACCTTCGTGGCTGCGTCCAAGTCTTTGCCATCTTCCTCGAAGAATTTGCCGTAGCGTTGATACCAGGCATTGAAGATACATCCGCCCTCGGGATCGTAGTTGAATCTGCCAATGCGGTTGTCGAGCGAAGATGCGATGGTTGCGTGTTGAGCACTTTGGTTGACGACTTGCTGCATCTGCGGTTGAGCACGTTGCTGATTGGCCAGGAGCTGCGCCATCATTGCCTGTTGCTCACGCATTGCTTCCATTTGCTGTGCCGCTTGCTGTGCCTGTTGCTCCAGCAATTGCGTCAGACGCACAATGGTTTGATCCTTGCTAGGTGCCATTTGCATTGAATAGTCTTGTCCTTGAGGTTGATTTGCTGACTGCGCCAATTGTTGTGTCCTCGGTTGGAGAATTTATTGAAGACAACAGAATAGAATATAGGACAATGGAATAGAATGGAATATGAGGGAATGGAAGCTGGAATGGGAATGAAGGCAAACAGAAGAGTGACAAATGCTGGAAAATGGATCACTTATATAGGTGGAGATGTGAAGGAAATACAACGAATAATTACATGAACTGGGATACAAGCGAGAAAGAATACCACTAAGAAATATTATCACACGTGACAAGAATCTTATGTCGATCATGCTCATATCCACAACATTAACATAATGCTATTTAAATAAAATGCGTGAATTTCCGGACTCGAAAAATGGCAAAATAAGCAAGTTCTCTTCTACAAACCAAAAAATGATTTGATGCCGGCTCTACTCCAGTTTGTCCAATCGACATTTTGTGCGTCCAATCGACTTTTACGCGTCCAATCCACTTTTGCGCGTCCGATCACATTTTACGCGTCCAATCAAACTTTTGCGCGTCCAATGAAAAAATTAATAAATTAACATGAACAAAATTCCGATAAAATGCAATGTAAAAAATAACTTCTCCCTTCTAAGTATGTGGTAGTTTAGTTCATTTTATTAACCCCTCTCCTATGCCTAAATTTTCTTAATTTTGCGAATAAATGGCGAATTTGTATCTTATGCTTGATTGTTTTTCTCACTGACATCCAAGATCATAAAGGTATTATCATTATCATGTTCGAATCTTGGGTCGATTCAATCCAAAAAACAAACAAAAAACAATTCTATTCCATAAAATACTGGGAGAAGAAGATAGTGATGGAGGTGTATAAAAGGCACCAAAACAAACAATCGGAATTAAAAGGAATTTGCAAATAATAACATTTTTCTATATTACATTTTATCAGAATTTATTAATGTTAATTTATTAATTTTTTCATTGGACGCGCAAAAGTTGATCGGACGCGTAAAAATTTGATTGGACGCGCAAAAATTGATTGGACGCGCAAAAGTTGATTGGACGCGTAAACTGGAGTAGAGCCTTGATGCCTGGAATTTGTATTCCATTCTACGACAAAAATGGCGACGAAAAAAGGCGGACGGATCAAACAATTTGTTGTTTGCAGATTCAAGGACTGTAATGCCGTGTTATTCAATCCAAGTGGATCGATCAAGTGATAAAATTAATTATATTCATATTATTATTAACATTTTTATTAAGCACATATTACGAAAATCACAAGGCAATACATCCAAGGAAACGGCCATTTATTGAATCAACAGGATCAACTTCTTCGATAAAATCATTTTTCCCACAGAATATCTCACAGTCCGAACAATCATAAATCACCGAAATGTTGGCACAATTTTGTCATGAAAGTGGTACTTCATTTGCTTGATGGCTTTCAAAATTACGCATGCTAAAGTGTGTAGTGGCAATTCAAACCAAGTTAAATGAGCTGAAAAGTACGGAAATGTGGTTGAAAATGAGTTCGGTAAGTAGAAATTTATTACTTTTTAACTTTTTTAAACAGGATTTTTTGGATAATTTGCGAAAAATCACAAGAAACGCAAAATTGGCAAACATTATCAAGATATTGGAAATTTTTGATGAATATGTCACGTTTTTTCAGGTGGTCTTAAAGTTACTACTCTTTAAAAATCATTTTTTAAAATTTAGACCGAAAAAGTAGCCACTTTGTACTTAGTTGGATTTCCACCTTTCCCTTATGTCAGGTCTTTGCCACCAGTGTTTTCCTGACTGGCTTCGGTCACTGACCGGTCATGTGACCTCTGACCTGACCGATGACCTGACCTGACCTGACCGGGGCTCCTGGTCAGGTCATCCGGTCATGACCGGATAGCCCGGTCAGTCAGCTGGTCATATGACCGTAAATTGGAGAAAAAGACCCAAAAATGCACCCCTAAGAATAGCATTTTTATCGAAAATTTTAAAATTTTTATGGAAAATTTTGAATTATAATGGCGAAATTTCCTTAAAAATACCTTTTTCGCCAGAAAAATGAAAATTTTCACCAACTGAAAATCCGGCAGACCTTATCGGGTTCGCAACACCCTCTTAATACCTGTGATGATTTATAAGTGTTGTGTATTTGCCACAACAATGAATAATAATAATAAATAATAATTCGAATAACGAATTAATTTCCAAAATATAATAAGAATAAATTAATCAGATTTATTGGTCAGAATAAATACCAAAATATGTGAATCATGGGAAGTGAATGAATGGACAAATAGGAAGGAAAGTCGTAAACAACGCGGGATAAAAAGTCAATAATTTCGAATGGGGAAAAGGGCGCCGAAATGCTTAGGACTAAAATCAAATCATCACACCCATACCCAACATCTCCCCTTTTAAATCGACTTCCTTCCACGGATTTCACCCCGGCACCGTTCCTGATGGTTCGTCCGGGTCGAATGCCACTGCCCAATTCGGACAAAATCGTTTGACTGCGAATCATCGGAAAACTCCGAATCATGGCGTGGTTGGCGATCAGTCCTCGATGACAATGGGTGCCGAATCCGACTGGCCCTTCGCGTCACCACTGCGCGCAATGCTGGCACCCTCACTTGGTACCTAAAGGACTTACCTAGACGCCAGATGACGGTTCCCTGCAGCCAATGCACTCGCCCTTGGCGGAAATTCAACACCTCGACCGAATCGCCAGCGCAGAATAAGTCCGGATCCGAATTTCGGATGGATGAATAATCATCTCCAAATGTTGAATCCCTACGGCTTTCATTGCTGCGATTTTTGGCTGAATAAACCGAATTGATCTGTTCTGGGCCTTCTTCGGAGTGTGCGTCTTCCCAATCCATTCCAGGGAGAACATTCAATGCCCGAATCCATGGGATGCCAAGCAAATCATGGCAAATTCCCTCGCTCACATAAGCCACGAGCTTCTTGGGCGATTGCTCCTCAACGTTCACAAAGCACTCCATTTTGCCCCGAATTTTCATGCGCTTTCCGTTGCAATCCTTGATGTCCACTTCCGGATACATCAACTTCGGCCTCATGAGCTTCTCCCATGTTCCCGAACTTATCAGTGCAACCTGCGCGCCTGTATCAACTTTCATGCTCACTTCAATGCCATTAATGTTGACAGGCAATGTCCACCAATCAGTGTTACCAATGTCCGCTGCTAAGCAATGTGCATCCATTTCAACCGTGTCCACGACCCGCGAAGATTTCTGCTTCGCCGTCTTGGCCTTTTCTAGCGGTTCCTTGCACATGTTTGCTAGATGACCCTTCTGCTGACACCTGTAGCATGTTGAATATCGATGCCTACATCTCCGAATGGTGTGTCCAGCCCGGCCACATGCGGCACATTCCTCATCCGTTGAATCACTATGGACCGAATCATTGTCTTTCGGCTCCAGCTTGTGTGCTTTCTTGCCTTTTTCTCGCCGTTCTTTCCACAGCTGGGGGTGTGCACGGACTGCATTTGCCTCAAAATGGGCTTTGTTAGGCTGTGCAAGTGACTTGGCACTGTCCCGAATCAACATAAATGTCCGGCATTCTTCACCCAATTGCTCCAGCGTCAATTCATCATTTTTCTTCCTCGACTCTTCCAGCAGCTGTAGGCATCGTTGCCGCAGGTCATGGTGCTCATCCTGTAATCCGGCGACCATGATCAGGCACTTGAGCGTTTCTTTCGACAAATCCAGATCAGAATTTTCGCATGCTGCATTGACCTTTGAGACAAATTCGGCGACTTCTTGTCCTTTGGCTTGTTTCAGCTTAAAACACTCAAATCGGCGGACGAAAAGTGAGCGGGAGTCTCCAAAAAGCGATTTGAGTCGCTTGACGACATCCTTGAACTTGAGCTCATCCGGGACATTTGGCAGGATGCTGTCGGCAAATCGTGCATACTCGGGATCGTTCAACTTCCCGACCAGCAAGCGGACTTTGGTCGCATCCTCTAGGTCCTTCCCGTCCTCTTCTATGAACTTTCCGTACCGCTTGTACCAATGCTCAAATGTGAAGCCGCTGTCCGGGTCGTATGCAAATTTCCCAATTCGAGAATCAAGTGATGATGCGAGCGATGCTGCACTGGCCAATCCCGAATTTGATCCTTGGCCGCTCTGCTGCTGCATCAGCTGCTGGATGGCCGCTCCTTGCTGCTTTATCACAGCCATGAGCTGTTTCATTTGATCCTCCATCCTTGGATCCAATTGATTTACAATGCCGCGCTCTTTATGCCCAATTTGCACCTAGCAAATGTTATCGCTGTCGCCTAGACAGGGGGCAAGAGCGTGCGCTTTTTGTTGAACTGTTGAATGTCGCCTAGACACTCAACAGTAGCGCAAGAAATCGATCGATGGGATTAACAGCAAATTCCAATAAACTGTGCGGATGACGCGAATTTATGAGCTTTGACGAAACGGCGGTATAAAATTTCCTGTCAGAAGGGAAAACAACCCAAATTTTTCAGACCTTTGTCGAATGAAAATCCCAAATGTCGACAATCCTCTGATCCCTTAGCTGACTGCGCCAAATTTGTTGTGTATTTGCCACAACAATGAATAATAATAATAAATAATAATTCGAATAACGAATTAATTTCCAAAATATAATAAGAATAAATTAATCAGATTTATTGGTCAGAATAAATACCAAAATATGTGAATCATGGGAAGTGAATGAATGGACAAATAGGAAGGAAAGTCGTAAACAACGCGGGATAAAAAGTCAATAATTTCGAATGGGGAAAAGGGCGCCGAAATGCTTAGGACTAAAATCAAATCATCACACCCATACCCAACAATAAGTGAATTTAAAAAGATTTAAAAAGTTCTCGAGTCTCGAGACCAACATCGATCTCGGTCTCAGTTCTCGAATCTTTGAGAAATTGAGCCTCATCACTATTTTTCACAACAATGACTTTTCAAACATCATTCGCCACTTCAAAACATGGATTCGAATTCTCTACTTGGTCGAATTTTTGCTTGATCACTTATTATTGGGTTAATTTGATCATTTTTTAAACTTTTCTTGGGAATTAAAAAAAAATGCGATTTTATTGAACCGATTCTATTTTGACTGGAGGTCAGATGACCGGTCATATGACCGGTCACATGACCTGTGACCGGAGGGTCGGTCAGGTCATTTTAATGTGACCTGACCTGACCGAGCTTCTGGTCAGGTCAGAGGTCATTTGGTGACCGGAAAAGGGTCGGTCAGGAAAACACTGTTTGCCACATGGCTACATTGGAATTTTATAAAGACCCGCTATAGAAGGCCGTTTTTCTCTAATTTTTTGATTCTAACCCCGAGTATATTTGGCATTTAGCGCAGAAATTTCTACTCTGCAAATTTGAAAAAAATTGAAAATCCGATATGTAAAATGTAAGTTCAAGTTATCTGCATAGAAAAAATAAGAGGAGAGTGACCTCCTCTACCATCGCTAGCCAGAGGGGCCGGTAAAGGGGGACCTTCGCAATTTATGGGTACGAAGAAATTTTTTCGTTTTTTTTTAGTTTTTGGCGATTTTTAGAACACTTCGCAATTTATAGGTCCGAACCCATCCCCATGCAACATCGCACGAGGTTTTATCTGTTTTCTTCATTTTCCAGAATAAAATGCCCCGAAGGACAAAATTATTTGCTTTCTGGCAAAACCAATACATCCAAAATATGCATTTTTCTTAATTACAATTTACCTTTAATTCAAAACCGGATTGAAAAAATTATTTTCGCCAAGTAGCAGGCCTCAGATTCTTCGAAGGCTCGTGCTTAAAGCACGTGGAAAAAATTAATTTGAAATTATTTTTTCTCAAAAATTTTCTATATATCAGCATTTAGTAATTTGTATTTATGGCTATGCTATATTTTCTGAATGCGTCAATTGGAGGAAAAAGAACATCGTAATAATAATACCAAGATAAATATCGGTCAAGGACACAATAATATTATTCGGACACTTTCACAACAATTTCTTTTTCTTAGATCTCAGAAAAAGTGAATGAAAAACACAATCCGAGTCAAACATCAATTTAGGGGACAAAACGCCAAATTAGGAACAAAACAAATTACAATATTTTTGAGAGGGGAAATTAACAGTCATAATTTAGGATCATTTAAATCAAAAGTCCAACATCCCCACGGTCTCGAAAAAGGCGTCCCTGCCGAAAGGGGTGGTTCAACACAGGTCGTCTAGTGGTGTCGGCGGGAAAAGCGAGATCGGCCATCATGATCACGGCTAGAGGAACGGCGAGAGTCCGCAGCGTAGGGGTGATTACGGTGGCGAGCCGCACTGACTGAACGGTCACGAGGCTGAACCCGGCTTGTCAACGGCTGACGAGACAATGCAAACGAAGCACCAGAGACGCTGGCTCTACGGGTGTCAGCCAGACTTCCCGGAGCAAAACCAGAAGCCCTGCGGGGTTCTGACTGAACTCCCGGGGTAGTGACAACATGGACTTCGGATTGGATGGTGCGGATGTTCATCTGCTGATCACCGGGGAACCCGTCCACTTGTGTGTACAGCCAAGAGCGCAGCGAGCGAATGCCTTATTCACTCATTATTCCGTCTTTCGTCACTGCATACGGGTTGAAAGTTGACCCGAATCTGAAGATCTCCAGCGCACTCCGCCCGGTGCTTGTGGTGCTGACGGGTTGGAAGGGCTGCTCGGACATCACTGGCTGGAGAAGCACAACTAGTTCTTCGAATTCGCTGGCCTTCTGGTGAGTGTACGGCGGGTACATCCAGTACCACTTGATGTGCGCAAATCGACGACAGAACACGGCCAGCTGTTTCAACTGCTCGACGATGTCATCCGAAGTCTCCCCTGCTATTAAGCTGTCACTACCGATTATGATGACAGCGGCCCGTACACGGCTCGAGAGCACAGTCCCGTGCATCTTCCTTATCACTTCGGCAACTGAAATCATTCCTTTCTCCGTGTCTTCCCGCTTCCATTCCCCCTCCTTTCCACCTGTCATAGTCCCAGTTTCAGGTCCGATGCAAACTGTTTGCTCCATTCGTTGGGAGAGGAGCAATCCACTGCTGTCTCCCACCACAACTCGTGGATGTGCCACAAACTGTCCAGCGCGGTGAATCATCCGGGCTCGGAGGCGTTCAGCGACCCAATCGCTCCCTTCAAGCGCCTTCTGTCAGCCAGCCCTCTCCGCCTCTGGAAGCACATGCAACGCGCTTGGCATCAACATGGTCAGCGGCTCGAAACCGGATTATTTCAGGGCCTGACGGGAACAGTCACATCGATCCAGCCAAGATTCGAGTGCTTTCATCTGGTCGTCGCCATTAGGAAATTCTCCGCTCCGCACACGATCACCACGACCTCCCGTGTACAACACCAGCTCCAACTTCGGCTGACCCTCCAGAATTGTTCGGACGATCCTCTGACCGCCGAAGCAGACGAAACAGTTCCCGGCTTCAAAAGAAACACACACAACAAAGCTTGCAGAGGGGTCCGCACCGCCATGCCGCCGAAATCCGTGCCTGACAGAACCGGATCGATGTCCTCTACAGCGAGTTTGGTGCACAGTTCATGTCCGGCCTGGTCTTCTGCGCAAACTGCCGTCCAATCCAAGCTGTTCGGAGTCTTTTTGCCGTCCACCTCCATGACACCTGAAAAACTTCCCTCTATTATCTTATCATTTTCCGTTCCATTCTCCATTTTTATGCTACTTCCTCTACTTTTTCCTCCTTTTCCCTTCTCATTTCCTTCCTCACCCCCTCCTGAAAGTGCAATTGTCCCTAATTGCAGAACTCCTTGCTCAATTTCTAACTCTTCACACCATCTTCCTTGAATAGCTGCGCATAGTACCATCGCAATCAAAGTGTTTTTATAGGGATTTTTGCCTCTTGGTAGGGTACAAATGTTAGGAACCGAGTCAGGAACCTTTATCAATCTTTCTAATGGTACTATGATGGGCTCCGCTCGCAGATTATCAACTGGGATGACCTTGGCCGATGACTCACTCACTCAATTCTACGATACGGTAAGGGCCGAAATTTCTCCAGAGCAACTTTTTATTGGGGGAATTTCTATTCAATCCCGGGAACGCCAACATAATCCGGTCTCCCTGACTGAACTTTCCAATCGTCACTTTGGGTCTCTCATCATACCAAAATTTCATCTTCTTTTGCGCCGCATCCGAGTTTATTCTCGCCGCATCTAGCATATTCGCAAATTTTCGCGAAATAGCTGTATATACCCTTCACAATCAATAGTGTAGCGGGGATTTACAGGGAATAGCACTTCGCTATCAAGGGGAAATCTCGCATGTCTGCCGAACATCAGGGTGAATGGAGAAAACCTAGTGGTTTCTGACGGGGTGATGTTATAGGCGAAGACGCCGTAAGACAGCCGCTCATCCCATGTCCAGTTACTTGCTGTTGACTTTTTTAGTATGCCGATTAGTAACCTATTGACCCGTTCGACTAGACCATTTCCTTGGGGGCCATATCCAGCCGTAAAACCCTGCTTTACTCCAAGAATTTTGGCAATCTCCGCCATTGTAGAATTCAAAAACTCTTTTCCTCTGTCCGAATGCAACTTGTGGGGTGACCCAAAAACCAAAATGAACTTTTCTACAAAAATTTTCGCCACTGAATCAGCACTTTTGTTGGGGATTGGCTCCGCTACAATATATTTGGTGAAATGGTCGACGATGACGCAGATGTACTTGTTATTCGAATTTGTTGGTCCAATGTCCAGGATGTCTATACACACGAGCTCAAGCGGTTCAGATGATTCGACTACTCGCAGCGGAGGATCATTTGCTCGCGCGTTTCTCGTAAGCGCGCAAATTCTGCAAGACAAATGTGCCCTAACGCAGTCCGTATACATGTTCGACCAAAAGAATCCGACTGACAATTGCCGATACAACTTTTTTGCGCTCATGTGTCCAGCACACTTCCCCTCGTGTCTCTGTCTCAATAACTCACCCCGAAATCCCGAAGGTACAAAAAGTCTAAACCGTCCATCAGAGCCGCAAAGATACAGCAATCCATCCAAGAGTGTATAATGGTGACAAATATCCAAAAGACGCTGTTTGTCCCGCGGATCCTCTGGTAGCACTCGCCTTTCCAAAAACGTCCATTTTTATCCCTTCCCTGGTAAGAACATGTCCCAAAAAAGGTAGCTCGCTCGCGCAAAATTTGCATTTGGACAGCTTCAACATCAATCCAGCATCTCTGATCCGCTCGAAAACCAACTGCAAGTGTTGAAGATGCTCTTCGAAAGAAGCCGACGCGATCAAAATGTCATCGATGTAGACAAAGACGAAACTGTTGATCATCCCCTTAAATAGACGCGACATGAACCTCTGGAAGGTCGCAACAGCATTTGATAGGCCAAAAGGCATCACCGTAAACTAATGAAGCCCAAATTCCCGATGAACGCAGTTTTTTCTATCGAATTTTCGGCCATCCTTATTTGCCAATACCCTGACATAAAATCTAGCGTGGTAAAAATTTCCGTGCTCCAAGCATCAGCAGTGTATTGTCGATGTTAGGAAGGGGAAAGCTATCCTTTCGCGTCACCGAATTCACGCCACGAAAATCCACACAAAATCGCAATGTCCCGTCCTTTTTTGGTACGATGACTATAGAACTCGCCCATGGTGATTGCGATGGTCTGATTAGCCCTCTGCCCAAGTAGTACTGAATCATTTCTGCGACTTTCTCTCGATATGCATAAGCCACAGGCCTCATTCTCTGGCGGATCGGAGCAGCATCACCCGTATCGATTTCATGCTCAACCAAATAAGTTTGCTTCAGATCTTCATCCCGAATAGCAAAAATCCCATCAAAATCCTGGATCAAGCCGTCCAATCTCATTTTATCAGCGTCCTCTAATGATCCGACTGGCACTCTACACATTTTACAGTCTAACGCCCGCACTTTCATATCTAAAACACATGGACTTTGCACAGCGAAGTTTGAAACAAGAGAAAAGCTGAGAAAATTTTCTGCTTCTGCGACCTCCTGCATGCGTTCCACCTTCCCCACTACAAATCCTTGGTGAACTAAAACCGATAATGTCGACCAGTTGGTCACTGGAGCCAGAACTTTCCCATCGGAACTGTTGGCCACTATAGGTTCGACCCTAACATCCGCCAAATCCAAAGGAGAAATTAGAATTTCCTCGCCTTCCAGCCCATTTTTCACTTCAAACTCCATGATTCTTGTAGATTTTGGTTCCAAAATGGCGCGATAGATCACCGTCACTAGATCCTTCTTAGACATATCCGATGTTTCAAACTCGATCATTTCGTTATTCGGCCCGTCATATAGTCTAAATCCCAAACAACCGTGTGCGTTTGTGCCAAATAACAAGTCGAATCCGATAGGTGCTTTTGTGACGTGAACCAGAATGTTGACAGCTCTTTCATATCCGCGACGCAAAATAGGAAGAGTCACTGCACCAATGCATACCAATGGTTTACCATTCACGTCCAAAATGCTCGCACTTTCCCTTGAAAACCCGACGGAACTAAGATCTAGGCCCTGTTCATTTGCCAACTTGTAGATAAAATGGGCTCCGACCAGAGAATTTGCACCCCACCGTCCAACATGGCAGTTGTCTCCACCCCTAGTACCTCAACTCGCGCAACCATAACCTTCCCAACAAGCGGGGACCTTTCTTGCACATTATTCCGTCCGTTCTCCTTCGCATTTTCAAAGAACTGTTCCAATTCCGGCGAAAATTCTATTTTTCCCAATTTCAGTTTATTTTGCTGAGCTATATCATCTGGACACACTAAACAATTTTGTTTCAGAATATTTCTTGACCGGAATTGCCTGTTAGCACTGCTGGGCCCATTATTCTGATTAGCGCCGCCTAATGGGGTAGAATTCGCACCCGACATTCTAGAATTCTGCACTTGACTGCGGTCAGCCGCCGAATTATTGTCACGTGGCTTAAACACTCGTGGCTTATCACATTCCCGCGACAAATGTCCCTGCTGATCGCAATTATAGCATCGCACGTTGCTTCGCCATTGCTGCTGAGCTAATCCCAAGGACCCCTGATCAGTGCTAGTAAATTGCTGACGGTTACCAAACCGATTTCCACTACTGGAATTATCAAATTCTGGCTGTCGGACAAAACGCCTTGTGGCTTTTTGAGTCGACTCTGCACGCGCCGCCAGTGATACAAAATGATCAAAACTCATTCCTGGTGTCCGTACAAGTTCCAGATTCATAGACAAATCAGGATTACCCATAGCTCTTATCAAAAAATTTAATCGCATATTCATCGCATAAATTTTGCGTTAACCCTGCATAGGCCCTGTGAACTAGGTCAGAAATTCGCGTAGCCAGCTCATCGATCCCTTCGCCGCTTTTCCTCTTAACTCCAACCAGCTCATCAAAAGTGTTGAGTTGCTGGGCGTCCGTCTCTTCCAAATGGTTCAGCATGTCTCTTTCAATCAATTCGTACCTATAAGGCTGCGTATCTAATGCTGTTTCAAACGCTCTCTCCGCGCGACCATACACTTTACTCCCTAATGCTTTATTGCGCTTTGCGTTTGGCCACGCGTCGGTATATGAATTAAATTTTTTGAAAAATTTTTCACACCATCCGTGCCTTCGTTGCCTTTTAAGTCTGGGTGCCGATCCAAAACAACATTAAACTCCAAATTACTAGGTGCCGCCATAATATTCTCATATACCATGTTAAGGTTTCCCACTAATTGCTGATTTTCTACTCCCTGACGCCGATAATATTGCTGCTGATCAGAATGCGGGACCCATTGCTGATGCTGCCGCGGCTGACTACTTCCTAACTCATGGTTTCGGCAAAATTCAGGTTCGTGGTATTGGGGTTGATGATGGTGACCATTAAATCCTGATCTGGGGGGTGCCATGCCAGGCATAGGACAGGGTTGGGTGGGTGCCATGCTCGGCATAGGTAAGTTCGGGTTTTTCTTTTGGCGAACACCATAGAGGGGCTGTCTTGCTTGCTGAGTATTAGTGGCGATAACCGGCGGAACTATACAACGCTGGAGAAAAATACGCTGCTGACTATATACGACCTGACTTGTCACTACATTTCCAGTGACCGGTCCATTCCGCTCAAAATCATCAAAAATTTGCGTGGAGGTGCGGGGATGGATGTTTAGGTTTCGCGAAAATTGACGCTCTATTTGTCGCGAATTATCAAATCCCCTCTCTTGCTGCCAAATTCTTTCTCTCTCATATTCAATTCCCAAATTTTCAGAATGCCGAATCTCCATACCAGTTCCGTGCTGCTTCCCGCCATCATTTCCGTTGCTGTCCTGATTGGCCAGTCGATTCAGGTCGACTTTCAACATCTGTTGATGAAGTTGCTCTTCCGACATTGTCACAACTGAAATATTATCCTGCTCATCCCCACCAAAATTCTCAAAATCAATAGGGCCTGGGTTCTCAGGGTCATGAAAAATCGGGTTTTGATTTTGGTCGGGTTGCGGGATGATCTGCGGGTCCATATTTGCGATTTGCATCAAATTCTGTTGCGGGGGAGAATAATGATGCTGTGGAGAATCGAGCTGTTGCTGCGGAGGGTGCATGGCTTCTATCTGCACCAGATTTCCGTCATAGTCCACCTGCACACCCTGGTTCAGCGCCCTCTGCCGAGTTATGGGGGGGGGAGCGATACGCCGGCATGCTGGGCCAAGAATCAAGCCAAAATTCCGATTCTCTTGTTCCGTTTTCCGCTGACAAAAATCGGGACGAAATTTTGATGCATCGGCCCGGTGTCACCAAAACAAAAGTCAGCGATGAAATCGACAATTCGAGAACCTTCCCGGTTTCCCAAACTCGAACGCAAACTCGGGCTCTACCTGATACCCGATTTGCTTGAAGATGGCGTACAAAGCAAAGCTCTACCTGATGCTTTGTTTGCAGTTGATCAGCAACTGTTATCGTTCTAGCCAAGAATCGATAACAAGGTCGAGACGAAGAAACTCTGCTTTCACTTACCTCCCGATTTTTCTCTATTCTATAAGAGAAAAAAAACACCACTAGAACAGACCTGTATCCCTCGTGGAGCGCCAAATTGGAGGAAAAAGAACGTCGTAATAATAATACCAAGAAAAATATCGGTCAAGGACACAATAATATTATTCGGACACTTTCACAACAATTTCTTTTTCTTAGATCTCAGAAAAAGTGAATGAAGTGAATCTCAGAAAAAGTGAATCCGAGTCAAACATCAATTTAGGTGACAAAACGCCAAATTAGGAACAAAACAAATTACAATATTTTTGAGAGGGGAAATTAACAGTCATAATTTAAGATCATTTAAATCAAAAGTCCAACACGTCGCATTTCTTAAAGAGCGCTTCAGTAAGTGAGTGTTCCCTTGTTAGTATTCGGTCCTCAAAATAGAGCTAAACTATCAATAAAATTGAATCATAACGCTTTATTCATCGTAAAAAAACAAGGAGTGTTGAAATAAAGTGTATAGAAATTTTTTATTTCGTCATTTATCTCTTTCGTTATACAACCACCATTGGTTGTTCGAGAAAACGACTCAGCAACTTAGCATGTCATCCAATTCTAAGAGATCTTCCTCCGACCGCCTCTTCCTTCTTCGATCCGCTCCCATCCTAAAGACCCTTCGTCTTCATCGTCAACCCATATAGTCACATTTTTTGGTCATACGGGTACCATTTGGCCATTTCCGTCCCCACATTTCCAATTCTAATTCCGGCTCAGGGACATTTCAGTGTGGTCTTTTAAGTATGGAGATTAGAAAATTGTTTATAACTCATTCAGCTTAAATGCAACCTAGAGATTTGGCTATAACTTTTTTTATATTTGGCCAATCCGGATGGTTTATTTTTATAACAGACATTCTAACCAGTGGTGGGAACTCGTACTCGTCCTCATACTCGTACTAGGAGTAAGAGTACGACGTACGAGGGGTCCGAAAGGGTCGGTACGAGTACGAGTGCAAAGTACGACCCCATTTTTTGCCCTAAAACCCGTACCAACATACACCCCTAAGGATGGCACATTTTATAAAATTCAGAAAAATTTTAATGAAAATCCTTAGGAAATTAACATCAATTTTTCAAAAATTTCTCCGGCGGCCCCTGTCGGGACCGTCAGCACCATTTTACAGTGAATTTTCATCGAAAATTGAATTGAATTTGAATTTTTTATTAATTTTTTTCAAATTTTCTGAAAAGTACGAGGTACGAAGTACGAGATTTTTTCGAGGGACGAGTACGAGGTACGAGGGGTCCAAAAAGGGCGGTACGAGTACGAAATACGAGGGCTCAAAAATCGTGGTACGAAGTACGAGTACGAGCAAAATGGAAAATTCCCACCACTGATTCTAACCTATCTTTCATATCAAATTCGCTTCTTTAGCTAAAATTTCAATTAACTATCTGTTATAAGTCGGTTCAAACACAACCTAGAGAAACGAGCTTGGTGTCCAAAATTAAGCAAAAAATTAGCTACAAACTTGCCAAAATCCAACAAAATATATTTTTCCATCTTAAAAAATTTATGGCTAAAATACTGTGAATTTGGCCAATACATTGTATTTTTGGCCATAACTTTTTTCATAAGGACCATTTTAAATGGGTATTGGCTCATTTTGAGGCTATTTTTCGCTCTATTTTTTGAAGCAGACACGTTTCTCTAGGTTGTATTTCAATCGAGTTATAACGGATGGGGTGCAAATGTTGGGTAACTGTTGTGCCTTGATGAAACAATTAAATAGTAATGCCGAAGTAAATAAATAGCAATTTATTTAGAGCAATAAATAACAGCGAAAAAAATCCTGGGACATGGGTTCGAATCCCACCGCCGTGCAGACATATACTCAAGCCCGTGGGGAGCATATCCCTTCACCCAGCCATTAGCCGAGCGGTGATGCAGAGCAAATGGTGATCTACTAACTTGAATACCTAACGATCGATGTCTTCTTCTCCCCCCCCCCCTTTCCCTCCACATGTTAGAGACTTGCTTATGGTCCATTGTGGTTGTAATCCCGACTGGCAACCCCAGAAATGGGGGAATACCGCCGACTGGGAATTGAAAAAAACAGTGAATATTTGGGAGCGGGAGAAATTGGGAGCGACTTATTTGAAAAGTGATTATGAGGAATGAGAACTGGGAAGAGAGGACATTAAGTCACAATGTAACGAAAGCTCATTGACGGAACGCCAAATATCATCTTAAATCCTATTCCAGTTCTTTTGTGGGTTGACCCAACACATACCCCTTTTGGACTGTCCGTGGCATGTTTGGGATCACAAGTCCAATCGAACCGGCGAACGCCTGATCCGTTACGGATAGAGCGGGTGAAGGTGTCCTTTCCGCGACCTCGGGCACTTCTAACGGTTCTCGGAGGCGGTTCTTCAGCCGCCTCCGCTTACTTCAGGTGGCTGGACCAGAGGCGGCAGCGGAAGGCCAAAGGTGTCGTTGAACAGGTACAACGTGTCATCGACGGCCGAATCCGGAATGTGCCGAGTGCGGAGCTGGTTGGTGTGGATGTGGAACAGAGGACATCCATAATATTGACAATTTTTTAAACCCTAAGCCTGCAATTTTTCTAAAATTCCAAAAAAAATTTTAAACTATGGGCCTCTAAAATTTTTGAAATTCCAGGCCTCTGAATTTCTGACTTTGCTTCTGGAATTTTCTGAAAACTTTAGGCTTACAGAAAGTTCTGAAAAAGTCTATGGAATTTTCAGAAAATTTCATAGGTCTAGAGATTTAGGAAATTTTCATTTTTTTCAGAAAATAAATAATTTAATTTTCAAAAAAATCACAGTCGTGATTTTCAAAAAATTCACAGGCTTAAATTTTCCTAAAATTTTTATAGGTCATGGTTTTCAAATTTCTTAGGCTATAATTTTTAGAAAATTTCATAGAACTATGGATTCAAAAAATTATGAGTTTGATTTTTTTGGAAAAATTTATAATCCTTAAATTTTTGGAAAAATCCATAAGCCTTGAAAAAATCATAGATCTTGGTGTCTTCCAAAAATTTCACTTAGTTGGGCCTTTGAGAAATTTTCATAGGCCTATGATTTTCAAAAAATTAACAAGCTTTGGAATTTTAGAAAATTTAGATACCTAGGGTTTTTCAAATTTCATATGTTTTGGATTCACAGGCCTAGTGTTTGAAAAAATAGTCGATATTATGGGTGTCGGTATTTTGGGTGTAGGTGTTCTGCGAAGACACCCCAATTTGTCCATGAAGCGATAAAATTAAATAATAAATTAAAATTTTGATTTTGCTCTTTTTTGGCTGATTTTTTTCATTTTTTTACTGCCCAAGTGATCACTGCCCAAATGTTCACTGCCCAAATGATAGGGTGCCCCTGAAGTCCAGTCTTTGAAGGCGACTTCATAGATCACACCCCGCCATTCCTGCGTTGAGCGATGGCGCGCGTAGACAGCGTCCTGAAGCTCGAATGACCGCTGGCGAGCCCCGTTTTTTCGGTTGAATTGTTCCTCCATTAGGATGTCACGCACAGTCGGTTGAGCTGAAGGCGGTCTGAGCAGATCCAGTGAAGTTCGAGGCCTGCGGCCGATGAAGAGCTCAGCCGGACACCTACCTTCCGGAAGCGCTTGGCCAGAAAGGCCAGGGAATTGGGTCAGGAAAGCCAGAAAGGCCATGGAATCGAGTAAGAACAAGCAGAAAATCTGGGCAAAAATGATGGAAATTGGACCAGAAAGACCAACAGGGAATCGGAGTCAGAAATGACTGGGAATTGGCGCTAAAGAAATATTTTAGGCCTAGTACATAAATAACATTTATGAAAATGAAAATTTAAAAGCCATAAGACCTTATATTTTTCTGCTCAGAATTTTTCAAAAATTATAAAACAATTAATTAATTAATTATAAAATTTTCATAGGCTGCGATTCTTGTAACCCAAGCTCGTAAATTTTTTCCAAAACAGCAATTCCTCAAAAGGGATGGTGAGTCGACGAAATTTTTTATGGAGGTGGGATGGTACTGTAGCAAAATTTATGAAGACTTTCTATAAAAAACAAAATTTAATTGATGAGTTGCCGCCTGATATATTTTGTAAATTTTAGACCTTTTTTGAAAAAGTGTATATTTTACACTTGAGATTTTTTTGAACTTTCTAACCGGCGGTTCGAAAAGGGGCCCCCAAAAATTTTGAAATTTAGACTCATTTTCGTGGGAAATTTTTTTCAAAAATTTGACTAAATGAAGTTGGCGGGAGTTTAAAAAATTTAATTCATTTTCTAAAGAAAATTCATCATTTTTTTAAACAAAAATCAAAATTTCCCATGATAAAATATTCGATTTTTTGATTATTGAGCCAAAAAATCGAATATCGCTTAAAGAATATTCGATGCAAAAAGGACCTTATATCGAATATCGACTCCATCCATGCTAATCATTAGTCGGTACTTATGTCGTTTGTAACCCCTTTTTACCCCTCCCCCCCACAACAAAATTTTTTTGGTTAAATTTTCCAGTAAAATATCTGAAAATTACTTCCCTAGAGTAACTTTTGACGCTGAGTCTGAATCTGACGTCCGTTTTGAATCTGACGTCCATTCTCTAGTGTAACTCGTGTTTAGGCGATTTAAAATCAATTTCTAAAAATTATGTTGTGGGGGGGGGGGTAAAGGGGTGCTAGGACGTTAAAAAAATTCGCCAATGTGGGCGTTAAAAAAATGCCAATGTGGCCAGTTTGGCCTTAAAACTTTTTTGTTAGACTTGTTAGACAAAAGTTATAAAAGGCAAAATTGTTCAGAATTTTATGCTGATTTGAATGTTATTTTTGATTTTTCGAAATTCGGCCAAAAAGTTCGAAATTTTCCCGANAAAAATCCTAATTTTCGGTATTTCGGGAAAATTTCGAACTTTTTGTCGGAATTTCGAAAAATTAAAAATACCAGAAGATAGAGCATAAAATTCTCACAATTTTTTAATACTTTTTGATAAAAAAAGTATTAGGCCAGACTGGCCATATTGGCGATTTTTAACGTCCTAGCACTGATAAAAGGGGATACAAACGACATAAGTAACCATTAGTCATCTAAAATTCTTCTTCCATCGTTATCATAATCTGAACAGAAAAAAAATTAAATAGAATAACTCATCTAAGTCCCAAGGAAGAGTTCTAAGCAAATTCTTTAATCAACTAATAAACTGTGGGATACACGAATTGCGAAGGCTCGCTTAACCAAAACCTAGAGAAATTGCACTTTTTCAAAAAAGAGTAAAAATTAGTACAATAAAGGCAAAAGATCCAGCCTGTAAAAGCTATGGGCGGCTAACGGCCATGGACGCCAAAGCCGCGGCTTAGCCGTGATAGCCGCTATGTATTTTTTGATTTATTTCACAAAAAATTGCAAAATGACCAATTGTTTTTTTTATTTCATAAGATTCATTTTTTAAGAAAAGACACAAAAAATTCTTTAAATTTTTCTTCCGGTTTCCAGCGAATTTTCCAAATTTTTCCGCGTCAGCGGCCCCTTGACACACCCCTTGGAATAACTAAAGTGTTATTCTACAGTCGCCAGAATGGTGCTATTGCGTTTTAAAAATACCAAAACCCTGTATGTTCTCCAAAAACTTTTTTATAAAGTCTGTTAGACCAAAACTGCCAGCGACAAATTGTACAGAATTTAATGCTCTATCTTCTGGTATTTTTATTTCTTCGAAATTCGAACAAATTTTTCGAAATTTTCGTGAAATATCAAAAAATAAGATATTTCACGAAAACTTCAAACTTTTTGTTCGAATTAGAAAAATTAAATATCTGCACAACGTTGTCGCTGGAAATTTTGGTCTAGAATATTTTACAAAGAAGTTTTTGGAGAACCTACTGGGTTTTGGCACTTTTTTATAATACGACCCAGCACCACCAGAATGTGTCTTGGTTGCACGACTTTCGAGGGTCGAATGTCCGAAACGATAAGTACTGTTTGACCTCTTTTGTACAATTCACATTGGAACAGCGAAGAGCAAATGTGCACGGCCATGATGTGACCAGCGACCGCCTACCATCTCGATACCCGGTATCGAGCTGGTAACGCATCTCGATAGCAACTATACCAGCTCGATACCAACCCGACCATCTCGATACCAGTAATAAAAAATAATTTTTATTTTTTATTTAAAATTTTCAATTTAATAACCAAAGTGATGTGATCAAAAACTTTCTTATACTGTTAAAATTCAAATAGGGTTAGCCGGTTCAATAGATTAGTGCTTAAGGATTATTTGTTTTCGATGATGATTTTACTGTTTGGTTCGTCTTCGGCGAGCCTAACAGTACCTAAGAATCTAAGAATCCACATCAAAATACTAATAATACTTAAGCCCGAACCTATTGAAGCTTGCATTGGTCCAAGCCAAACCGGTTGCATTGGATCCAAGTCACTATGTAAAGTCATATATTCATAGGCGGTATCGAGCTGGTATGGTCGGTATCGAGATGGCAAAACCAACTCGATACCGGGTATCGAAGTGGTTTGGAATCGAGTTGGTTGATCCCCGTTCCCAGCCATGATGTGATCATCATGGAGTTGTTTCAATTAATTTTCGTACTTGGTGTGATGTTCCTGCATATGATGTGCCGATTACGGTACTTTTCTAGTTTGGATGGGTCACAATTTGGAATAATTTTTTATTAAAATTTTTTTAGCATAAAAAGCATATGATAATTTTCACTGCAAAAATGATTCTAATATCATTCTTATTATCAATATGCTTATATATTTAATAAATATATAATTTTAATGCATTTAATTTATGATGAAAAAAGAAAAAATAATTTTTTAATTCAGCTAGTTCTGAAAATAATTACATGTTAGAAATCAATCATCTTTTTATAAATGCATTGCGCCGGACACGGAAACAGAAGCGACCCGGGCCCGTATCATAAGAAGGTGGCCTGTGGTGCGGCCAGAAGCCAAAGGCCACTTTGGTATCATAAGAACGGCCACGCATTTTTGGTCAAATGGCCAGGCCGTTTGACCAGCCAAGGCCGGTCAAAAACGGCCAGTATCATATGAAGCGAGGCCTAAGGCCGTTTGACCGGCCAAGGCCGCCAAAAAGTGACCCTGGTCGGGGGCAGGGCCGCCGGGACCGGCCAACATCTTTTTATCCTTTAAAAAGGCATTAATAAAGCCTGAAAAAATTCAAAATTTTTTTTCCTATCACAAAATTTTCTCCTCTATTTTTATATACTGTAAAATTGTTTTTTCTACCTAAAAGTTAGGAATGGATTTTTTATTTGAAATGAAAAAAAGTGTTCGTTGAAACGAAAAGAGTGCTCATGAAAAAGAAAAAGAGTGCTCATTGGTACTGTAGCACGTCCGCTAACTTTTGGGTAGAAAAAACAATACTAGAGTATAAAATTTGTTCGAATTTGATGACCGAAAATTAATTTATTATTAAAAAATTAACTGTTATTATTAAAAACCAAATAAGGCCGTTCTTCTTGATGGTACTATATAAATTTAATAATGAATTGGAAACAAAATTAATTTTTTTATTATTTTTTTTGGATAAATTCTGTGATGGCCGATTTCGTATCATAAGAAGTGGATGGCCATGGCCTCTTCTGTTGGAGCGGCCTGGCCCTCTTATGATACCATTTCACCACTTTCCATAGGCCGTACGGCCATGGCCATTTGGCCTGATTCTTATGATACCAAATCGGCCTTTCGTTCTTATGATATGTGCCCGAAAGCAGTGAGGGCTTGGTGATCATGATCAATCCCCATTCCTTGGCGCGGGGATTGTCTTGGTCCAAAAAACAAAACGATGAAAATATAATTTATCGAACAAGAAGAAGGTAGAAGGTTGGGGATAATAGATAATGGATGGACGAAAAATTATCACAATCATATTTTATATTCCTTGGGGGGATTCGTGCGGTATGAAGACGGGCAAGACAAGATAGGAAAAGAAAATGACACGGGAGGACGATTTGGCATTCGGTTGGGGGTAACTGCCGAACCAACATGGAGGATGATCATCGGTAAAATTATAGAAGGTGAATAAATAATAAGTAAAGGACTAATAAGATGAAGGCATAAGGATAATGAAAGAAGGACAATGAGGATCGGGATCGAGGCTGGGATCGGGGATTGATGGATGGAATAACTAATAGAGGGTCAGGATGAATTTGGGGGAAAATGCTCCATTGATGCTTGGTTCCATGCGAATCTTGGCCACCGTTTTATTCTTCTTACCACTCCTTAGGATCGTAGGCATTCCACTGCTTTGGGTCCCGACGAACTTCCGGGTGGGTGTCCACCTTCACGCTGTAGATGTAATCGTCCGGGTTGATTCGTCGCTTATCCTCATCAACTCCCACTCCAACAACTCGTGGCAAGTACAGCTTCAATTCAGGCATCACCTTTTTGTCTGTGTATTGAGAAAAATCCTTATTTATTATATTTATAATAAATATATCTAAAATATAAAAATTGTTTTTGTTAATTATACAACTGGATCCCTTATTCGAAACTTGAAGATGGAAATTTCATGAGGACATCCTACCACCTTTTAAAAGCGAATCAAACCTGCCTGGATTTTTTTTATAATAATTAAATTTATAAAGAAAAAAAGTTTTCCAAATTCGACAAAATTCGAACAATTTCTATATCAAAAAATTAAGTCATAAAAGTACATGGATACTAACTTCTTATGCTATAAGTTAATCTAACCATCATGCCTTATATCATAAATAGGGTGGCGGCGGGGTCGCGGGGACCCCATCCCCGCAGGGTTAGTTCCCGGTTCCGCGGGAACACGGGGACAAAATACACCCCTAAAAAGCACCATAAGATGCTGAGACATTCAAAAACTGCAAATCTGGACATTAAAAAGACGCCGCTTTGATAAACGATATTTTCCAATATTAAAATTTTTTTATTAAGGAAAGATTATAAAAATTTTGCACATATTTATTAGGGAATGGCCAAAATGGCGAGTTTTTAACTTCCCGCGGTACCCTAGGTAAAACATACTGTTCTCCTCTGCTGAGCAGTCACAGAATACGGTGTGCTGTCGGAGTTGGAAGAAATGTTTCACAAAGTTCATAGGTTTGTCTCGTGGGTATTCAAACATCACCTAAAATAAGCATTTGTTATGTGTTAGGGTCCAGATTTTTAGTTGCTAAAAATTTGTGCATTCTCAAATATATTTTTACAACACGAGTTGTAAAATTCGAATTTTTATGTAATTTAGCACAGAGATAGCACTAAATAAGTTCGATTATTTTGCAATTTTTAGATTTCCGACTTAGCTTTACGAAAATCCTCCTGTCGAAAATTTTCCGTGTTCCGACATTTGCGCCCCAGAGTTTTGCACCCGACAGTTGCGCAATAACAGGGCTCATCTATCATATACGTTTTTGTGGATTTATATTTTGATCACTTGAGGCTTTTTGATGATTTTAAATTTTTGAAATTTATTAGGGGCGCAAAAAAGCAAAATATCTAAAGCACAAATGTCGGGTAACCAAATTTTCAATCTTTCATGCCTTCCCAAGTTGGTCAAAAATTTTACATCTCGTATTATTAAAATTAAACTTGGAAAATGCTCAAATTTAGAGCAACTAAAATTCTGGGTCTGATTATTATAAACTTTACTATTATGTATAAAGAAAAAAATGAATAAAATTTGTAATACATATAATTACAGTGATATGATGGTTTTGAACTGATTCTACTGCCAATTTTGCTGGCATGATGAAGGTTCCGTCAACAAAGGGCCGTTCCATGATGTTGTAGTTGTGCGGGTCCTTGTTCAAATAAATTGTACGAGCAGGTCGAGTCAGCGCGTACTTGTACTTAAGAAAATTGTTTAAGACAAATGTTTATTGGCATGCTAGTGCTACCGTATTTTCTGTATAAGAAGCCCCGGGGGCTTATATTTTTCAACCCCTTCCAGAGGGCAATCTATTTGAGGGGGGCTTCAATTACAGGGGTTTCTAATACAGAAAATACAGTAAATTTGATTCCAGTTTGATTCCAGCGGGGGGGGGGGGGTTTAGTGCTGGAAGTACCGGTGCTGGGTCATTCATTATATAAAAAATCAAAACTCAATCATCCTCCAAAAAAAATTTTTAAAGGCTTGCTATCCAAAATTTCCATCGATAAAGTTATACAGAATTTAGGCACTATTTCTGGTATTTTTAGATTTTTTGAATTGAAAAAAGTTCGAACTTTTCTTGAAACCCTATTTTCGAAAAATTTCGAACTTCATCTTCGAATTACGATAAACTAAAAATACCAGAAGATAGAGTATAAAATTCTGCATAACTTTATCGATGGAAATTGGATAAGAAAAAAATGTTTTAAGAAGATGTGTTGTGTATTCTTTTTATAAAATGCCATTTTGATATTTGTTATTAACCAGAGGGACCGACTTTGTCACTGGCCAAACCTGACCCGACCGGGTTCTCTGGTCAGTTCATTCCGGTTATGACTAAAGAAATAATTATTCGAAAATTTGAAAAAGAAATTCTCGATAGGAAAAGTGTCCAAATTCTCTAAATTCAAAACAAAAAATTTCTCGGCAAACCATAAAAAATAATAGGTTTTTTTAAAGAAAACTTGCATTGCATTGTTTTTTTGTTCGTTAGTTATCATCCCCTCTGAAATTATTATGCAAACGAAAAGAATTAGTTTATTTGATTTGATTTTTTCGCTAAAAAATATTATCAAAACACTCCAATAGTTTTTAAGTAAAAATACATGATTTAAAAATTTATGGCCATTTTGTCATTTTTGGCCAACTAAGCTGGATGGCCTAACAGTTCAGTCATTTTTGGATAACAGAATTTCCGGTCAGGTCAGGTCGGCGGGTCGGGTCGGTTGGGTCGGGTCAGGTCGGGTCGGGGTCAGGTCAGGTCGGCGGGTCGGATCAGATCAGATCAGATTATAGACCGAAAACCCCCCGGCCATCCGATGGTGAAAATGAAGGAAAAAATCGAATGATTTTGGCCCAAATGGCGAAATAAAACATGTTTAATTTTTTTTAGTTTTATTTTTCCGCAAACAAATAGCTTCACTTTGGAAGATTAGATTAATAAAAAAATTCCAAATAATCCATTTACCATTGCGGCCAGTTGTTGCTCGTGCGTCAATGTTTGGTTGGGTGGCAATTCGTACCCGACTTTCATGTGCTTCGTGTTTGGCCATTGCTCAAACAAATCATTTGGTGGCACCTTTTCCATCAGCTCCCAATCCTCATTGGGTTGGTAGCAGCAATCTTCCAGAAATTCAAAGTCCTGGAAAAAATTTAATATAACATTCAAGGCATAAATGTTTAAAAAATCTAGCCAAATTTTTATTTTTACAATTTTGTATTTTTTACCATTCCCTCACTTTCACGGAAGATTACTGTATACCTCTATTAGACCGGCCCTCTCGAGGGTGGTTGAAAAATAGAGCGGCCGGTCGTTCTATTAGAGGTAGTACGGTAATATGGAAGACTCGCGAAGACGAAAAGGGAGGTTGAATGTTGGGTACTGGGGTAGGATCCAAATTGTCTCTTGGCATTTTGACTGTTTACTCCCTTCCCTATGATCTTTGATCCCAAGCCATCCATCTTCCTCCCATTGATCATTCACCACACATCACTTTTCTATTCCGTTCATATAATTCCCTGTCCGACCCTTCGCACATATTTTTATTATTATTTATTCTGACAAATAAAATCTTTATATTTTTTTACTGACAAATAAAATCTTTATTGTGATTGGTCTCCAGAGTCCACCAATACACAACATTTGGCGCAGTCAGCGAACCCCGTAATTGGAATTCGGACAGGTCTGAAAATTTTTTTTGGGATTTTCCGTTTTTCGAACAGGAAAAGAATTTTCTTCACCTCAATCATTTCGACACATCATTGTTTGAAAAAGCATTTCTTCATAGCATTGTTTTGCGCTACTGGGTTTAGTGTTTAGGCAACACTTACCAGGTCATCCACGCGCAGCACTTTCGACTTTTAGCTAGGCGCTAATTGTCCTGCAGAGTGTTCTCACTTCGCTTCCTCCCGCACTTCGCTTCTCGTCCTGAAAAGATTGGAAATGGCTCAGCTTGGACCAGCACAGCTGCAGCAGCTCATCGACAGCTTTCAGCAACTGGCACAGCAACTCGGCAGTGCGAACATTTCGCAAGGTTCTGCACTCGCCAGTGCCGCTACGCTCACCACATCACTGGATGCACTCCTCGGGAAGTTTATGTATGACCCGGAGGCTGGCCAAACCTTCGATCAATGGCATCAGCGATATGGTTCGCTCATCGAGGACGATGGCAAAGACCTGGGAGAATCGACCAAGGTCCGCCTCCTCATCGGAAAACTCGGCGACGCTGAATACACACGTTTTCGCGACAGCACCCTCCCGTCCTCGCCTGATCAAATGGCGTACAAGGACGTGCTCTCCAAATTGAAAGCTCTCTTCGGCGAAACCCGTTCACTGTTTGTGCGTTGCTATGAATGTTTGCGACTCAAACAGCAGCCAAATCAGGATGTGTCCGCGTTCATCGCCCAAGTTAATGCCGCGTGCGAAAATGCCGAGATGAGTCTAAGCAAGGAAACCATGAAATACCTGATCATGGTCGTTGGTCTGCGTGATGAGCACCACGACCTTCGTCAAAAGTGCTTGCAGTTGTTGGAAGAGATGCGAAAGAAGAGAGAAGAGATGACCCTGGAAGCACTAGGCGAAGAGTGTCGAGCTTTTCAGCTCATCCGGGAAAGCGCACAATCTTGTCCCAATCGACATCAAAAGATGCAAATGCGGTGCATACACGGCCACAGCAATGGAAAGAGAGGAACCAAGGCAAAAAAGGGCCGATAATAAGTGAATCCAAAGCTGCTCCGAAGGCTTCCAATGTCAAGCCGGAGACAAAGCAAGCACAAAGCGGATGTTTCAGCTATGGTGCCAAGGATCACTTCCGCTCGTCCTGCAAATTTCGGTTTAACATGTGCTCAAAATGTGGCAGAAAAGGACACTTACAATTAGAAAAAGTTTGTCAAAGTTCGAACCCGAAAACGGCTAAGACAAACAATGTGACCGCCTCTCTCACGGCCGATACGGTCTCAATTTCCACAAGCTGCTTGGCCATGGACACTGATGATGCTGCATGGTGGAAGCTGAAGGTACACATCAATGGCATCCAGTGTACCATGAAAGTGGACACAGGTGCACAGATCGTGTTGCTCACTTCTGCGACATGGTGCAAATTGAAGAAACCGCCACTGTTACCAGCCGGAATTGAAGCTAAAAACTGCAACGGTGAAGCATTCCCGCTGAAGGGAAAATTCGAATGCAATGTCAATGTCGGAAACAATGGGCCAAAAACACTCATTGCTTTCGTCAGCGAGAATGTCCGCCATGATCTACTGGGAATTCCCTGGATCAAAGCGCTTAATTTGGTTCCGACCGCGTCTTGGACCAACTCAAATGCAATCAATGCCTCTTCCGTCAGTCCGGCATGGTCCAAGTATACCATCAGCACCAAAGAGTCGCTCAGTTCAGCGCTTTACTCAGAGTTCCAAGAGGTTTTCAGTCCCGGACTGGGGCATTGCACCAAGATGCGTGAACACCTCCATCTGAAGGCAGATGTCAAGCCTGTGTTCTGCAAGGCTAGGCCGGTTCCACACGGCGCACTTGAAGCAGTTAACGCTGAGCTTGACCGACTTGTGTCCATTGGAGCCATAAAAGCAGTTGACTTCAGCAATTGGGCCGTACCAATTTTGGCAGTTAAGAAAAAGAACGGAAAAATACGAGTGTGCATGGACTTCAGCACAGGCCTCAATGAACGGCTAGAGCTCAATCGCCATCCACTGCCGCGCCCAGAGGACATCTACGCATCCGTGAATGGGGCCGCGTACTTCACGCAGTTGGATCTTCGCGACGCATACTTTCAGCTCGAGCTTGACGAGGAATCGAAAAAACTGTGCGGAATCAACACTCATCGCGGACTTTTTCAGTGTGAACGACTTCCATTCGGAGTCAAGTCCGCGCCAGCCATTTTCCAACAGCTCATGGATCAGCTGGTGGCTGGAATACCCGGCGCATTCTCGTACTTGGATGACGCCATCATAGCAACGAAAACGCTGGAAGAGCACATTGCTGCTCTGTTCAAGCTGTTCGCGCGCATACAGGAGTTCGGTCTTCGACTCCAACTGGAGAAGTGCAATTTCCTCCAGCGCGAAATCGTCTTCCTCGGTCACATTGTCACGGCAGAAGGCATTCGTCCGGATCCATCTCGATCCGATGCCATTCGCAAAATGCCCGTACCCCATGACCAGTCCGTACTCCGCTCATTCTTGGGTGCACTGAACTATTACGGTAGATTCATCAAGTCAATGAGGGAACTCCGAGCACCGTTGGACGAGCTGCTCAAGAAGGACGTCAAATGGGAATGGACCGATAGACATCAAACAGCTTTTGAAAAGGCAAAGGACACCATGCTTTCGGACCTTTTGCTGACTCACTATGATCCGAAATTGCCGATCATAGTCGCCGCCGATGCATCCAAAGACGGGATCGGTGCTGTGTTGAGTCACATCTTTCCGGATAAAACGGAAAAAGCGGTCGAACATGCGTCCATGTCCTTCACACCGGCACAACAGAACTACAGCCAGATCGAAAAAGAGGCACATGCCCTCGTATTCGCGATGCAAAAGTTCCACCGTATGCTGTATGGCTGCCGTTTCGTTCTACAAACGGACCATAAGCCTCTATTGGCCATCTTCGGCTCCAAGAAGGGCATACCGATCTATGCCGCGAGTCGACTCCAGCGTTGGGCATTGATCCTGACCAACTACGACTTCGAGATCCGATACGTCAGCACAGAATCATTCGGGAAGGCTGACGTCCTCTCGCGTCTCATCTCAAAGTCCCCGAGGCCGGAGGAGGATAAAATCATCGCTAACATTTGTTCAAAAATGGAAGTCTTCGAGGTTGCCACAGATCCGCTTCCTGTCACAGACGGAGATCGCAGATACGACTCTCAAGGACAGCATTCTACAAAAAGTGTCCCAGCTGGTCAAGAACGGTTGGCCTCAAAAATGCACCAACCCGGATCTGGCACCATACTTCCCAAACAGATCAGAGATTTCAGAGATAAAAGGATGCCTTGTCTACGGCCAGCGCACCATCATTCCTGCTGCGCTTCGATCAAAAATTCTGAAGGCACTTCACATTGCCCATCCTGGAATCGTCCGGATGAAGAGCATTGCCAAGTTGCACGTCTACTGGCCAGGCATCAATTCAGAAATTGAACGCCTTGTCTGACAATGTGAAGAATGCCAATCGGCAGCAAAATCGCCGACGAAAGTCCCGCTTCAGCCATGGCCAATGGCAAATTCAGCATTTTCGCGTGTTCACATGGACTTCGCTGGACCATGTTCTGATGGATTCACCTACCTTATCGTGGTCGACGCATTCTACAAGTGGCCAGAGGTATTCCGGATGAACAGTACAACCGCGTCTGCGACAGTTACGACAGTCAGATCACTTGTGAACCGCTTCGGCATCCCGGAAGAGATCGTCTCGGACAACGGCATGCAGTTTCGGTCATCGGAATTTGCAGAATTTGCCGTGAACATGGAATTCGGCATTTTCACCCCGCCATATCACCCGCAGAGCAATGGGTAGGCAGAAAGATTCGTGGACACCTTCAAAAGGGCCATGAAGAAGTGCAGCACGGAAGGCAAGGACTGGCAGAGAAGGCAATTCTCGCCTACAGGACGACTCCGAACGCCACCCTCGACGGACATTCACCCGATGAACTGTTCCTCGGCCGCCGTCTTCGTACGAAGCTATCACTCGTCCATCCTTCGGCTGGTCCGGCACCGAACTCCCATGATTCTGCGCGAAAGTCGTACATCCAGGCGATGTCACGACAATTCGACAAGAAGCACGGCGCAATGCCGGTGGTGTACAACACAGGAGAGTCGGTGTACCTCCTGAACTACCGCTTCAACAAGACGCATTGGCTTCCTGGCACCATCATCGAGCGAGTAGGTAAGTCGCCGACCTATCGGGTCTCCGTTCCTTCGCTTGGACGAGATGTCCACCGCCATGCCAACCAGCTCCGGAAGCGCCTTCCGATCGAGCTCGATGAGCAGTGTGCTCCGCGTGTACAACCATGTCCACCGCATCCGGAAATACCACATCCACCACCGCAGATGCGACCTAAGCGTGATGTGAGGGCCCCTAGGAGACTTGTTGTGGACCAAGCAGAAAACGCTATGAGGAGGCGTGATCTTAAAGGGGGAGATGTTGGGTACCGGGGTAGGATCCAAATTGTCTCTTGGCATTTTGACTGTTTACTCCCTTCCTACGTTTGAGTGGGTGCTAGGGCGTTGAAATAATATCGAGGTATGATTAATAGGGATGCTCGAAATTCTCGGTTCGAGTTTCGAGTCGAGAAAAATTTTGGGTTTTTGGTCTCGGAAATCGAAAAATTTTTTACACTGGATTTAAAAAAATAAAGAATAAAATTTGAAAAAATTGTCCAATTTTCTTAAGGTTCACATCTTGTCTTGGTCCCGTCTCTAGTTTCGACTTCTCGGTTTCCGTACCCAGTTTCGGTCTTGAGTATCGGGATTTTTCAGATTTCGAGCATCCCTAGTGGTTAATAACAGTGCCCATGGTAAACTATTAGCATCATAAAAATCATGTTTCGAACTCATCAGCTTACATTATTTTATGGACTGTGACTAATATACTAACAAGGGTACATTTTCTACTGTAAACAGGAATTCGCATATTCAGATTCCACCACCGTGTAGAGCATAGTCGATAATAATAAGTAAGTGACATCCATTTTTGCCACAAACCCTTGGCTCAAATATTAGTGAATTTTTTAAAATATTTTTATCCGCGTGCTTTAAGCACGGGTCATCCGGTGGTAAACCGCCACTTTGCTCAACTAAAATTTAGAAACCTTTGTCAGGGTAGACTTGTAAGAGGAACAAAAATGCAGAAAATAATACTTAACTTTTTGGTAGTTTTACTTTTTCGAATTTCTTTTTTGATTTTTAAATTTTTCGAAATTCTTGAATATAAACGATTTTTTATGAAGTACAAAAAAATTCCAAATTTTAAAAGAAATTCGAAAAAATAAAACTACCAAAAAGTATTATTTTCTGCATATTTATCCTCTTTCAAGTCTACCCTGACAAAGGTTTCTAAATTTTAGTTGAGCAAAGTGGCGGTTTACCACCGGATGACCCGTGCTTAAAGCACGCGGATAAAAATATTTTAAAAAATTCACTAATATTTGAGCCAAGGGTTTGTGGCAAAAATGGATGTCACTTCCTTATTATTATTATCGACTATGCTCTACACGGTGGTGGAATCTGAATATGCGAATTCCTGTTTACAGTAGAAAATGTTTCCTTGTAAGAGTTGGGCAAAATAAACCTCCCGGGTGGTAATCGAACCGCAAGACCTTCGGACGGGCGATTAGATCAGCACTTTTCTTCTCGCTTTAAAACCGATGCTCTTACCGTTTGAGCTACCGTGGTGCATTTGCCCGTCTCTCTAGTGGATCTTATCAACCTTCACCATAGACGTTTTACCTGTCCAGCCAGCTTCCTTACACTATTTGCCCCGACAAAATGGTCATTTACCCTGAAAGAATCCAATAGATTTGCTATTCGCAGTAAATTTTTAAAGCTTGCTTGGCCAAACTAATAATTTTTATAGGCTCTATAAATTTCGCACTTTTAATATTCGATAATTTTAATTTTTAGACTTTGTCTCCCATTTAAAAATTCTTACTTGACTCCAGTCGAACTCGATCCGTGCGTTTACGTATCGATCCTTGTCATTTCTGCGGTTTTCCCTCACGGCACTCACAAATGTTATCCCCTTACAAATATGGACAAGCACTTCAGCGCCCTTGCTCATTTCCGCCGGAACTTTCATGTATTCAAAATCCTTCATATTTTTCAAAGCCTGCTGCGGCGAACTCGAATAGAGCATTTCTGCAATAAAGTCCGGCTTCATTATGTCTTCTCCCGTCTCATTCTTGTATGCGCGTTGTATTGATTCCTTAAATTCGTTATATTTATCATTAATTAATTTAAACGAATTTATAATATTTATAATATGTATTATTTAATATTTTTTTGGAATGTTTTGCCTTATATAGAATGAAACAGCAGATCTTTCTTTAATGGATTAATAGATGAGAGCAAATAAGAATTGGAAAAAATTCTAAAAAAAAGTTCAAATATATATCTTTTAAAAAATCTTATTTAATGTGAAGATTTTAAATTTTTAGATGTAAAGCTATAGGAAATTAAAATTAAATAAATTGGTTCCGATATTTTTAAATTCTAGGTTGTAAACAATTTTGAATAAGGGTCTAAAATCTCTGTGATTTTCATTTCAGTTGACTTGAAAATTTGTGGAAAAATCACGAAAAAATATGTGCAAAATTTTATATACTTATAAGCTGTTTCATTACTTTTTTCATTACATTTGACCACCTTGGTTGTTTTAGAAGAAACTTCATACTAGCTTATTTTTGCTTTTTTAATGGTTTTGTTTACATATAAAAACCTACCTTCAGGTGCATATATTCTTTTTGTGCGATTTTTTTCTTCGGCTTTCTCAGAAACCCCATGCGAACAGCATAAGCTGGTTCCAAACGGATAAGCCGACGAAGCCCATCTTGATCCGTCATGTTGAATAAATCCGAAAATGTTGCAACTCGGGCTGTTTTCCATCCAGCGATGCATGATGGTTTGCTGCCAGCTATAATATAAAGGAAAAAATTTTAAAAAAAAAAGTATATATATACCGTAAATTTTTTAATATAACCGTAAAAACGTATTAGACTCCCGAGGTCTTATTTTTAAATCACTCATAAATGGGGGGTCTATTACAGGGAGGGGACTAATTGCAGGGACTTACCTATTACAGTTTCTACGGTAAAAATGAAATTCAGGTTCCTGGCCAATAAAAGAGGACCAAGATTCCAAACGATAAAGATTCAAATTACTTTTGAAACCCATACAAAGATTGTATCATTTTATATAAGTAAAATCGTAACTAAAATTGGTATTTTTGCATTTGAGGCCATAATTTACCCTAAAACAAAATAATTTTAACACAAAATACATGTTTTTTAATCTATCGGGTAATTTTTGGCGCTGAATAGCGATTCTGACGTCCATTTTATATAATGCCGATGGAAGACCCGTGCCAAAATGCATGGAAAAATATGAAATATTCTTTCTGCAATGTTTTCTGGTTTTTATATTGATTATGATTATAAATATTCATCTTGCCCTGTAATTTTTAGAAAAAGCGCTTCAGTACATCAATGTTCCTTATTAGGGAAATTTTGTTTTGAAAATTTTTTTTATTAGGGAAACTTTGTGCAATTTTACTTATTTATTATGCAATAGATTAGAATTAGTTGTTTTATTGCATTTTGGATCTATTCAGACCATAAAAAATGTTCAAAAATATGTTTTAGCTTAAAGGATTTCGGGCAACTATCCAAGTTTAAGTTGATTTTCAATTTAAATTTTTTTAAAGATTTTGTTTTCCCAATCCAGAGCGAAAAAACTTTTTATTTATTAGTCTCTAATCGAACGTTTGGTATTGTTGTTCAGTTCAACAGATTCGATTGGATCATGAGTAGTAGTATGGCGGTCAATACCAACTTGGCGGAAGAGATATTCCTAAAAATGAATATGTAAATTTTAAGGATGAGCATTTAATTAATTAGACAATTCATATATATATAATAAAGTCTATTTATTCCAATCCATTTAATTAATTTTTAATTCAGGACCCCATTCATTTAAATTGATATTTTTGAATTCAAGGTTCAATTTGCAGTGGTTCATTTTTTTTAATTTTAGACAAAAACATATATAACTTATTCTCGAAACTCACTCCACACATGCTGTAGAACATTTGCCCGTTTGAAAGCAAGCTCAGCGCAATGTCGAGCCCTTTCAAAGGCGCAAAATCCTCTACATAAGCTCCAGCTGTTGTCAAATGAAAATCCATGAACGCATGGATTTCCATTCGAATCAGTTGATCCGTCGGCCTAAAATTCAAGGCTGACGATAATAAGCAAATTACACACTATTCTGGCCTATGTGCCTATGTTCAGCTTTTATTGTTCTTTTATGGTTTTCTCTAAAATAATGCCTAAGCCTTATTTTTCCAACTATATCCTAAGGGGAGCATTATTTTAGAGAAAGGCCCTATTTTTTCAAAGGTTGTCAGGCAAAGACAAAATATAATAAAAATAAATTTGTATCTTCATCACTTATTTTTTTAGCTTCATCGTGACGAAAAATGCCCTTTTTGATGACTTTTGCCCTTTTCCCGGATCCATCCTGAAATTTTTCCTTCGAAAAAGATTACTCTCAAAATGGATTTTTTCTTCGGCCAATGTGACTTATCTCCTCATCTCAGG
>LDKF01000224.1:14884-26418 GCA_001026735.1 Rotylenchulus reniformis | reverse complement strand
GGACTGAAGTGTGGAAAATTACCCTCACAAGGTCATCGCGACTGTTCTCCATCTCGAAGCTTATCATTTCCCGATTTGATTCATCGTAAAGGCAGAATCCCAGTGACGTCATCGAATTTGTCCCCAACAGCAGATCAAATCCGAACGGAGCACCCGTGATGTGAAAGCAGACTCGCACCGGAGCGCACCCTTTACATTCCACAGGCGAGTCCACCGTCCCATAGCATTTGAGTTCCTGTCCATTAACATCCGCAATGCGTGCTGCATTCTGTGTGTAATTGACGCCATGCAAATCCAGATTACACTCGCTGATCAACTTGTGTAAAAACGCCGCACCGATTAGTGAAATTTGGGCCCCTCCGTCGATCAATGCCTTCGTTTCAAGTCCCAGAACATTCACATTCAACGCAATTATCTTGCCGAATGCATTCCGCTCAGGAGAAGCAGCTCCCTTAGCCTCCGCTGTCAGTTTGTTCTCCAAAAAATCCACAACTTCCTGTGTCAATTGAACCCCGCCACAAAATGCTTTTGGTACAGTATCTTCCTGTAGAACGAGGCAGTTTTGCTTCAGATAATTCTGTGATTTCTGGTTCTGTGATGGCGGCGCTGTACCGTTGAACCCAATATTCTGGTTAAAATTTGACGAGGCTCCAGTATTTCCGTTTCCCATCGGGGTATTGTTGACACTAGATGAAATCGAAGCATTAATCCATCGCTTAGGCTTCGGGCAATTGCGGGACAAATGTCCCGGTTCATCGCAGTTATAGCATACAATGCCATCTTGAATGAAATTCCGAAAGCCAGGAGCAGAGCGCCTTGTCGCCTTCTGAACTGCCTCTGCACGAGCGGCTAGTGCAACGAAGTCATCGTAGCTCATGCCAGGACGACGTGACATTTCGAGTATGAGAGAAAGTTCAGGATTCGCCAGGGTCCGAATCAAATGTTTGATCGAATATTCGTCGCATAAGTTTTGAGTCAAACCCGGATATGCTCGACGGACCAAACCGGAAACCCGATCAGCCAAGGCATCGAGATCCTAATTGTTCCTACGTCTCACCCCCGACATGAGTTCGTCAAACGCCCCCATCTCTCTGCAATCTGTCGCTTCCAGCTGTTCAATCATTGCCCGGCGGATGCTATCGAACAGATAAGGATGATTGTTCACTGCCGAATTGAATGCTCGCTCGGCTCTTCCGGAAAGTTTGGCTCCAGAGCAGAAAGTCGCTTCTTTTCAGGCCAATCTTCTGTGGCGGAAGAAAATTTCTTGAAAAATGTTCTGATTTGATCCGTGCCTTCACTACCATTCAGATCAGGCAGGCGGTCCAACGTAAGCACCATTTCTAAAGTGCCCAATTGTCGCTGATTCGAATCTGAAGACAATTGCATGCGACTCAAGACATTCCCCGACCTCATGGCGGAATACTCGGCAAGGATGACCTCCTTGATGTCCATGTTGGATGAATGAATGCCGTTGACTGGGTATTGGAGGACCAGAGAACCCTGCAGTACCCGGATAAAAATGGTTGGGAGATAGTGGCGGTGGATAACCGGGTATCGGCGCAAAAGATGTTGCAGGCATCCCATAACCATAAAATGGATATGGACTCGGCATCTGCGAAAAAGTCGGTTGGTGATGGACAGGCGGCAAAACATGACACATCGGGTATGGGTGTTGGAAACCTTGGTGATTGGGTGGAATCACCGATGGAAATTGGTTGGGCTGAGGCGGCAACTGCTGTCCGGCAGCTAAAAATGAGGCCTGATAATGCTGATTTCGCGCATTCGCCACTGCTGGCACTGCTCCAACATCAGGACTGACATATGCATGTGCTCGTCGCTGCGGCTGACTCTGACCGATGATCACTCCAATCGGTTCATTCAGATACTGCTGACCCAGCTCTGGTGCCCTATGATAGTTCTGGTGCCCTATTTCATCCAAAAATCCTTCACTTTGGTTCATTGGCCTCCATCCAATTCCGTGTTGGTTTGTTGCTCCCATACCTCCCTGATTCCGATACATGTTCTGTTCATCATCAACAACATTGATGTTTGCCGCAACACTGTTCGGATCACGATGACGGGGATTTGCTTTTCCCGGTTTGCTTTACACTTATCTGCAACTGTTGTTCTTACCTTTCCGATCTTCCCTTCTAAGAAAATCAGAAAGTATTAACCGCTGAGCTCACCCGAATTTGCAGGAGCGCCACGCAATATCAAAATGGGATTTACTTCGCCCAGTTAATCTACTAAACACACAAATCTCTCTTAATATTTATCACACAATTAAATAACCAGCGATTGTGAGGGGAGTGGGAAGTGAATGGGATCTGGAATGAATACGAAAATCACAAAAGGGGACAAATAATCAATTTGGGGTCAACACACCAAAAATACGGAAAACGTAAGTGGCGTTCAAAACATCGACAAGTCACATTTCACTATCATAGCACAGGGGGGGAGGAGGGATGTGTTATGTATGATACTCAGAAAAAGATTCATTGATATTTTCAACCTCCACCTCCCCAAAAATGGTCGTTAGTTTAAGCGAAAAATTGCCGAAAAAATGGAATATAAATGGAAAGTACTAGGTGCGAGTACGAACGTTTTTGAGGGTACGAGTACGTAATACGAAGGATCTGAAAACTCTGATATGATACGAAGTACGAGTTCGAATACGACCAAAAACCAATTTTCGTCGCCCCTTCAGAGAAAATGGATAATTGACATTTGTGCTCTGGAGATTTGCGCCCCGACCCCGACATTAGCGGGGAGGCAGATGTCACCTCCCCCTCCTTATCCCGAATACCAAGTTGGAAAAATTTTCACAAGGGTTGATTTTTTGTTTTTTTCTTCTTTAAAATATTTGCACCAATATAAGTTGAAAAAAATCTTTTCGAGCAAGTGAAAAAATATCGATATTTTAGGTCAGTTGACCGGATGACCTGACTCGGTCATTGGCAAAGTCATCATTTTTTGGATTACCGGATTTTTCGGCCAAGTCAGGTCAGATCATCCCGGTTACGAAAAGTACGAAGCTCCAAAAAGCGTGGGTACGAAGTACGAGTTAGAGTACGATAAAAATCCAATTTTCCGAGCACTGTCGGATGAATCATAGCAATCGAAAAACCGTGGGAACGGGGCGGCTAAACACATTTTTGTCCATTTCCATTGGAAAATTAATCGAGATCATCATTTTAATCAAAAACCGTGGGAAGCGGCAGTTAAAGGAATTTTGCTGCAAGGGATAACTCACAGTGGCCGAGGAAAAAATCCATTTTGAAAGTAATCTTTTCGAAGCAACAATTTTCAGAATGGTATCCGGGAATAGAGGGCATACATAAATATAAACTCGAAATGAAATTTGTTATGCCTAGACATCAATAATCACAAAATAAAACAATTTGAATTCGAGTGAACGCAACATGTAACTTCTACGGGGGACGGCGGTTCCGCTGGGGAGTTTGCCTTCGTTTCGGAGCTGGTGATGAAACAGCTCATTCCTTCTTGGATGTGGCCTGCTGAACAACCACTTCGGGTTCGAGTGCGATTTCCGGTGCCAGTTCCGACTTTTAAGTCAAAAATCTGCAGTCGAGGCCTCGTTTGAACAATCGGCGTGGCTTTAGCAGTAGTAACTGTCGCGTCCGCGCCCCGAAACTAGGCATGCGGCAAGGAGTGTAAAAGGTTGGGGTGGGATGCGGTCCTGATCTGAGCCCCGATGCTATTGTCGACCGTCGCTCTACCACTGAGCCATCCCACCACTGGGGATGAAGCCCCTATTCTAGATTTAAATGGATCCCCTGTTGTTGGTCGCACCTGGTATGAGACGCTACAGTAGTTCAATTTTTCGTGGCCTCCCGAGTAAGACTTGTAAGACAATTCTACCAATGCAAAGATTCGTTTGGATTTATCCGGTAGCTAATCTTTAGACTGTTATCTGCCCTTTTAATTTCCGGCACGTCTACTTGAAGGTATCAACAAATCGTCAGATTATCCGTTGAGGTCCGAATGTAGGGTGTCGAAATCAACTGCTCAAACCCTCTGGCATCGGTGAATTTCTGATACAGTGGTCGACAAAAGTATTGCATCAAAATATTTATGCATTATAAACCAATGTTTCAGTCCATGGAAAAATCTGAAAAAATTCACATACACTACCCATTGGGGTCTGAATGTATTCGGCCATTCAAACCGGATACACATTCAAACGTAGGAGAACGGTGACCCCCAAAATGGCTTTGGAACCTGGGATGTTGAACTTTGAAAAATATTTTTGACATAAAACCAAAGTGGTAGAATTTTTATCTTGTGCTGGTTATATTGCCCACCCAATTGCCACCAAAAAAAAACCTTACTTATACCTCAAGAATCAAAAATAGCTATCAATTAAAAAAAAATTCATGCAATCATCTATGAGCTGTGGCCAATTGGGTAAATTTGGGCAAATCACCACATTTTGGTCCAATTAACGCTAGGTCCATATCTCCGCGTAGAATGGATTTGAAGCTCAATGTTCAATGGTGTTTGGTAGGCCATTGGGTGGGCAATATAACCAGAGGGGAAGAATTTTTCCCCAAGTCAACTAAATGTTTATCTGAAAAATCATTTTTCTTCAATTTTTTAGGTAAGCTGACCCGGGTGACCTGAGTCTGTTATTAGTCAGGTCAGTCATTAAACCTACTGTCCTGCAAAGCCACGATCTAGTAACTTTTTTCTACGGTTTACTATATCAGATTGGTTTTTTGCAAAAACATTCTGAACAATCTGGTTTTCATATTTTCCGTTTCACCACGTTTTAAAATACGAGATAAAAGACTAATTTTTATTTTTTCGAAATTGGAATATTTTGTACTTTTTGGTTTAAAAATACCATTCGAATAAGCATAAAATTCTGCACAACTTGGCCTTTTATACTTTTGGCCTAACAAGTCTTACAAAAAAGTTTTGGCTAGACTATATCATTTGCCACTTTTTTCAACGACCTAGCACCGACTTTTCAGTCAGATCAGGCCAGGCCTACATATTTTATCTACCTATTTTTATTTCTTCTTAGAGCAAGTTAGAAAAAGGTTCTTTTTTTCGTGGCCTCCTTCCGAGTGAACTTGCGAGGACAAAATTATCGTTCAGATTTATCCAGTAGATAGTAATTCATTAAGTTACTCCCTACCCTTTTAATTTCCGACATGTCTACTTGAAGGTATCAACAAATCGTCAGATTTTTGTAAATTGTTGTTCAAACATTTGGTCATTCGGAAAAACCATCTGTACATCATTCCAACGGCATCAATTTTTCGACCAAGTTAAGAATATTTTCACCGTTAAGAATATTTTTAAGAATATTTTTCCGCATCTGCAGCACATTGAGTTCAGTTAGAAAAAAAGAGATTGTTCGGGTGGGACCCGATACGGTGATCACACGTATTCTTGACCCATCCATTCCCCGATTTATCGATTGGTTACGGTAGACCTCTTCCCTCCTTTGTTCATTCCTTTCCCCAGTCATATCCCCAAATCACTTTCCAAACTTTCCATATTTCGCTCCCAATATTCCGAACTCTCATATTTTCTGCCCAAATTGTGTTCCCTTTTTATTGACTAAATAAAATAATTCATTTACTGTTCGTCAATTGGGGACAGGGCATAGCAATTGGCGACGCCCGTGCAGAATTGGAATTGTTCGGCGACTCAATTGAAAATTTTTGGGGGTTTGTTGATTTGCAGTAGCAACTCGGCTGCGTTTTGTCGCATCACAACTTGTGACTTTTCACCGGATTTCGCCCATTCGTCTCTTCTGGAAAATTCCTTCGGATTTCGCCGCAACTTTCATCCGGACTTTTCGCTCCTGTTTAAGTGTTTTGGCAACACTTACTCAGGCCATCCACGCGAAACACTCTTGCCCCTGTCTTGGCGACAGCGATAGCCTTTGCTTGTAGCAAAGCAGGCATAAGAGTGAGTTCCGCTTACTTTCTACATTTTCGGCGACGATCGATTTTTGGCGAAACCGACAAAGCATGGCAGATCAACAAACAATAAAGCAACTGACCCGAATGCTGGCGGAACAACAGGCACTCGTCACGCAGCTAATGCAGTAGCAAAACCGGCAGCCTGCACAACTCCTGCCGACACTCCCGGACATTGAGTGTTTCGACCAGAATGGCGATCACGGCAGGAGCATTGCGGACTGTCTGGAGCGCTTCCAGTTCGCCGTCGACTGTGCTGCGCCGGGACTGTTGCCGGAAAGCAAAGTCAAGCTGCTGATGACGAAGCTGAGTGAGCCGGCGTTCTCTGAGTACACCAAGTCATGTCTGCCGAAAACAGTCACGGATTTCTCGTTCGATGAGACATTGAGCCAATTGAAAGCCTTGTTCGCTAAGCCGCAATCGATCTGGATCGATCGATATGAGTGTCTTCGAGCTTCAAAGGACGCATCCGAGGATTTGCGCTCCTTCACCAATCGGCATAAAGAGTTGCTGCGGGACTTCGAATTCAAAAAACTCAAAGAAGAGCAGTTCAACTGCCTGATGCTGCTTACCGCATTGAAGAGCGCGGGCGATTCAAACTGCAGAAAGCGGATTTTGGCCAATTGGCGGCCGATGGCGACAAGGTGAAGTACGATGGAGTGGTCGAGGACCTTCAAATGTACTTGTCGACCATCGCGGAGGCCAACATTCTGGGCAGCAGAATGTGCCGAAGAAAGTCTTTGCGATGAACAGGAAGAGTCAGCCGAAGCCGAAAGGAGTAAGTTCAACTCCAGCTCAGCGGATCGGGTGCTGGCGATGTGGAAAGGATTCCCATCGGCCCATTGAGTGTTCCCATGCCAAGACTGTGTGCCGGAAGTGCACCAAACAGGGACATCTCGAGTCGCAATGTGCGAAGCACCAGGAATGCCTGAAAAAGCATGCTGGAAAAGGGGGAAAGAAAGTCAACAACATTGTTCTCGAGGGAGTTCTTGTTAACTCAGTTAACAAGCTGAACAAACTCATCGAGCTCCCGGTCAAAATCAACGGTAAAGCAGTGCATTTTGTGCTTTACTCGGGTGCCGAGGTCACTGTCATCAACGAAGATGCACATCGGCTCATTGGAAAGCCGAGACTGGACCCATTCAAGGAGCAAGCAAGGTACCACGACGGTTCCACCTGCACATTGCTTGGCCGGGGACATGCGACATTTGAATTTGGAGGAAAGTCGCATGAAGGGCATTTTTATGTGTGCAAAAAAGGGTCTTTGAACCTGTTGGGAATCGACATGCTGGATGCATTTGGGCTCATGCAAGAAGTCCGGAAGAGTGTGGCCGCCGCTTTGCAGATCAACCAGATCAACAAGCAGGCATCCTCGGCTGGGACTGAAGTAATTAGTGAACTTCAGCGGCAATTCCCGGAGGTATTCAAGCCAGAACTCGGGCATTGAAGGAAGGCTAAAGCGCATTTGGAGCTGAAGCCAGACGCCATTCCGGTGTTTTGTCGGCCACGCCCTGCACCGTACAACACGAGGTCGGTTGTGGAGGCTGAGCTGAAGCGCCTGGAGGACATGAACGTCATAAAGCCCGTCGATCACACTCGTTGGGCCGCATCGATCGTGGTTGTCAAAAAGGCCAACGGGTCAGCACGCGTCTGCGCGGATTTTTCCACCGGATTGAACAGCGCGTTGCTGCCGCATCAGCATCCCCTGCCACTGCTCGAAGATATCTTCGCCACGCTGAATGGTGGCCGCGTCTTTACGCAAATTGATCTGCGAGACGCCTATTTGTAGGTTGAACTGGACGAGAAATCAAAGGAGTTGTGCACGATAGCCACTCATCTCGGGAATTTCCAGTATCAGCGCCTGCTGTTCGGAGTGAAATCAGCTTCAGGGATTTTTCAATCCATTATGGAAAGCATGTTGGCAGGTCTGCCGTTCGCTATTGCATATCTGGATGACGTGATCGTCGTCAGCAAGAATCCAGAAGAGCATCGGAAGCACTTGGAAGCAGTCTTCCAGCGAATCGAGCAGTTCGGATTCCGTGTCAAGCCAGAGAAGTGCTCCTTCTTCCAGAAGCAGATCAAGTATCTTGGCTTCATCGTCAGAAAGGATGAAAGAAGGCCGGATCCAGCGAAAATCTAGGCAATTGCTGAAATGCCTGTGCCAACTGATGTGCCGACACTGCGTTCTTTTTGGGAATGATCAACCACTACCAGCAGTTCGTGAAGAACATGCGGTTCATTCGCCAGCCATTGGACGACTTGCTCAAGCAGGATGCGGTCTGGTCCTGGTCAACAAAGTGTCAAGAAGCATTCGAGAAGATCGTCGAGCTTCTGAATTCCGACCAGCTGATTGCCCACTACGACCCATCACAGGAGATCATCGTGTCCGCCGACGCATCGGAGCATGGAATCGGCACCGTGATTTCTCATCGCTTTGCTGATGGAAGCCAAAAAGCAGTCGCCCATGCGTCCTGTTCCCTGTCGCCTGCGGAGAAGAACTACTCGCAGATTGAAAAAGAGGGACCGGCGCTGATCTACGCAGTGAAAAAGTTCCACAACTACCTCTATGGGAGGCACTTTGTTCTGCAAACGGATCACAAGCCGCTGCTGACCATCTTTGGCAGCAAAAAGGGGATCAAAGCCTGCTCCGCCAATCGCTTGCAGCGTTGGGCATTGACGCTCCTGGCCTACGATTTCGACATCGAATACCAGAATACCTTGGATTTCGGCCAGGCTGATGCCTTGTCGCGACTGATCGCGAAAACACCGAATTCGGAGGATGACATAGATTCAGAACAGCGTACATTGAATGCAGTTTTGACGGAATTGCCCCTCACTTTCGCAGATCTGGTCAAGGCATCTGAGCAGGACGATACGATCCAGGCGGTTTTGAAGTGCATCTGATCGCAATGGCCACACAAGAAAGCAATGTCTGAGGATATCGTCGCGTTTCACCGGCGTCAAAATGAGCTCACCATCATGGATGGATGCTTACTCTTTGCTGACAGGGTAGTAGTGCCTGAAGTACTACGGAAGGAAGTACTTCAGCAATTGAACAAAGGACATCCTGGGATGAAGCGGATGAAGAGCCTGGCGCGGCAGCACGTGTTTTAGCCACATATGGACCAGCAAATCGAGGACATGGTGAGTTCCTGCGTTCAAATACGTTCAAGCAGACATGCCGGAAATTAAAAGGGGAGGGGGCATCCCATGTTCTGGACACATTCCTTGCGACTTATCGGACGACTCCATGTGATTTCTTGCCGGACAGCATGAGCCCTGCGGAAGTGTTCCTCGGAAGGAGGCCCCGCACAACTTTGGATCTGCTGCGGCCGAAGCCACGCCCTTTTGTGGTGCGCGATGAGGTCATGGAACGGCCGACGGCATGGAGCCAAGCCAAGAAGCTTCGAGCTACAAGACAAGGTCTTCGCGCGACATCGGTTGTCCCAGCTTTGGCGCCCAGGACATGTGACCGACCGACGCGGAGTGATGTACAGCGTCACATTCCCGGATGGTTCATCAGGTAAGTTCCATGCGAACCAGCTGTTGGATTGTCACACCGAATAGACGGACCGGGAACAGCTGGACATGTTCAACGAGGACTTCGGGCTGCCCGTGGCCAAAGAGCCGGCAATGGAACAGGATCTCGCACGCGAACCCGAGATGGTCGCTCGAGAGCAGCCAGCACTCGAGATGGAACGAGCGGTCTCGCCACCGGCGCAAGAACGGAGGTACCGCGAGCGGAACTGTCGAGCACCGCGGAGGTACTCGCCCGGCTGATGGTGGACCCGAGTCGAATGAAGGAAGGATGAACCCTTTTAAAAGGGGAGGTGTTCGGGTGGGACCCGATCCGGTGATCATACGTATCCTTGACCCATCCCTTCCCCGATTTATCGATTGGTTACGGTAGACCTCTCCCCTCCTTTGTTCATTCCTTTCCCCAGTCACATCCCCAAATCACTTTCCAAACATTCCATATTTCACTCCCAATATTGCTCTCCGAACTCTCATATATTTTCTGCCCAAATTGTGTACCCTTTTTATTGACTAAATAAAATAATTTATTTACTGTTCGTCAATTGGAGACAGGGCATTACAGAGATTAAAGAATTAGCTTAGAACAATCAAAATCGGGGTTCAATTTAATTGAGACAAGCGAATTGAGAAGCTTTGATTTTATACATTTAGCAACAATATGTTCACCATTCAATGTTTTGCCCTTTGTTTTTTAACTCTCGGTTCTCGATCTCGTTTCTCTAGTGGTGATTCTTAGTAAATGATAAATTTTTACATTGGATATTCTGGGATTATTTCCGAAAAGTTGGAAAATTTTTAACCAATTTCCTTGAGTAAGTAACCTATCGCAAAATTCTCTCCGGCGACCCCAACCACCATCACTGCTCGCTATAGTTAAATTTTTGTTAAATTTTAATCTTTTTTATCAGCTTCGTAAATTTTGCTGCAGATCCCCGACCCGACCCTAGTATCGTAAATTTTTTCTGGCTAATTATGCCTTACTATTTTATAAAATACCTCGGAATACCTCGGTGCGAAACATCGTTTTTCTGTTTCTCAAAATTTGGAATAGAACAGAACAGGAACATAGTAAGCAGGAACAGAAAAAATATCCAAAAATAGAAAGTAAGAGATTTCGTGGGTATTTCTCAACGGTGGCTATGTCGTTTCAGCCAAAAGTGCCATAATGGGAGTTTCAGCCAAAAAGTGCCAAAATGGAAAAATATTCCCTAAAAACTTTTTTGTTAGACAAGTTATACAAAAAGTATAAAAAGCAGAATTGTTCAGAATTTTATGCTAATTCTAATGGTATGAAAATTATTTCGAATTTTCGGTCAAAATGTCGAAATTTTTCATTTTTCTTTAAAATTAAGGTTTTTCCTAAAAATTTCGACATTTTGACCGAAAATTCGAAATAATTTTCATACCATTAGAGTCAGTATAAAATTCTGAACAACTTTGCTATTTATACTTTTTGTCTAACTTCTTTAACAAAAAATTTTTAGAGACTACTTTTTCATTTTGGCACTTTTGGCTGAAATGGCTATTATGGCACTTTTGGCTGAAACGACTCAGCACGTTTCTCAACCCTTTTCCAAACACAATACAACTTGGGAATAATAAATCTTTATTCCTCTCTTACAACACAATATTAAAAACGATGAATGGAAAATGGACAATAAAAATAAAAGGGGACCAAACTTCTCAACTAATAAAGAAAGGGGACAGATCACCAAAGGAAAATACAAACGAATGAAGAAAGGGCCACGTGTGATTAATGTCAATTTCATCAAATTACTACACAAATCTGTTCCAATTGAAATTTGCCTTAAACTTTTGCTGAAATATTTCGAAATTATCTATCCATTCTTAAATTCAAAAAATTAAATTCAGATTTTAAAGGGTTGAAATTTTCCGAGGATGGCCTGTAAAAAAATGGAAAAATTCATATCTATGAAAATTTTCGGAAAAATTTGAAGTCTTGGGCGGAAATTTTTAAATCTTTATTATAATTTCTTTATAAATTTTCGGAAAATTGGCTTTTAGTTACTTTTCTGTTAA